>CCAG010020401.1:0-148654 GCA_001077435.1 Glossina morsitans morsitans | reverse complement strand
TTTTCATGAAAGTTGCTGCTGCTGCGGGATCCAGAAAACCTACGTGGTCTTAACTTGGTGCAGTTAATGTTTATATCCAGCGATTGTTACGAACCAATTTCCATTATATAATGGTCAAAATTATATCTCTTTGCCGTACAAAGTCTTATTAGAGATACAAAAACTTGCCCATCCGATCCAAATTTTTCACTCCAACCATGGCGACATTTTATTGTTCAGCGATTCTTTTCGGGAAATTTTGCCAGCTGCCAATATTGTATTCATATAACGACTTTTTCCAACCAACCTGTAGATTGCATACAAAAATATGTGACCATCCGTCAGACAAGCATAAAAGGCAATTCTATCTTAAGTCTTTCTGAGCGTTACAACAGACTTATTACACAAACCTGTACCACAAGCGGTGTAAGGTATAGTTAATGTTAGATATCGCTGGCCAATACTTCGTCCAGTTCGGTTTAAACTTAGAAATAACTTAAATTTGTTTGTTTTTTACATTTACTTCACAAAGATTTAGTCCTTTAAGTCCTTGAAAGTTTTACGATATCGCTTTGCTCTTGAAATCGTAGTAACCTTGTCGAAGCACATTTCGAGGATTTTCAAAAGTTACACGTATGCACTCTGCAGCATCAAATTTGATATAACCATGACCATGACTTTGTACATTATTACCGGTGTTTATGAACATTGGTAATGACAGTGAATTTTAACTTCCAGCCTTAGCAGGCACAGTGAGCGGGCCTTTTGCAAGAAACTACAACAAAGTGCAGAAAAGAGAGAGAATAAATTTGTTCTGTTATTAATAAACTGACATACATAGCAATAGAGAAAGCCATGCGTTTATTAAAATCTGTTACTATTTTCAAGTCAAGTTAATCCTGTCTCATCTAATCCATTGAAATGGATTTATTTCGCAAATTTTGTGAATTTATCAATTTTCATACCTTCACTTAACTACCATTCATTTGTGCTTTTCTCGCTCTACATGTATCTGTACCTGTATGAAAATGTGCTCTGTTGTTTTTGAATATAACAGTAATGTGGTTACGTTGTGCTTTATGTAAACTAACATTAAATGAAAGTTTAACGTCAATTCAAATGTTAATAGCGTTAATATGTGAACACAAAAAATTGGAGCTAGTCGTGAAAACTTATATAGGAAGGGGTCTAAGAAATGAACCAAGGTGGTGCATATTAAGCGCAGTAAAGTTAAATATCAAATTTGACTTCTGAACCGATTTTCACCATAAAATGTTACCAATCTGACTTTGTAGTCATATAAAGGCGTACTTTTTCAAGAGCGTTTCTTTGGAGGCATACAAAATATTTCATCCGAGTTTGCCACGCTCACTTTATATATCAAAGTGCCATTATACGCTATACCATTTGCTGTGTAGGGTAGGATGCGACAGTAGGATCTTGATGCGACTTTTATTATACCGATTGATTTAATGTCATTTTTTTAATCGATCTAAGCTTGCGTACATGTCGTACTTTTTGACATAATTTGATAAAGTTTGGTATGCTAAAACGCTTTGCCCCAAGGGCGAACACTGTTGACAATTGCGGACAATCGGATCAGTGTACTCTTTCGATCACTTCCCAAAACTCTTATAAGGAAAAAAGTTCAAGATTTCTCGACAAAAGTCGCTAAGTAAAGGTGTAATTTGCAATATTTCATGGTGAAAATTGGTTGATAATAGTAAATTGACAAAAGAATCAGTCTTATCGAATATGGACCACGTAAGTCTATTTTTTGAATATGTACATGCATGTAATGTACACTTTTATATGTCAAGAAGGATTAATTGTTAATGTTTTATGATGAAGATTTGTAACATGGATCACTTTCTCTGACTCCGTTCCAAACAAGATTTCTCATAAATAGTAAGCCCTATAGAAAAAGATTTAATTTTTAATATTTTATGATGAAGATTGGATCTTAGTAGCAATTCAAGATTTCTCGACAAAAGTCGCTAAGTAAAGGTGTAATTTGCAATATTTCATGGTGAAAATTGGTTGATAATAGTAAATTGACAAAAGAATCAGTCTTATCGAATATGGACCACGTAAGTCTATTTTTTGAATATGTACATGCATGTAATGTACACTTTTATATGTCAAGAAGGATTAATTGTTAATGTTTTATGATGAAGATTTGTAACATGGATCACTTTCTCTGACTCCATTCCAAACAAGATTTCTCATAAATAGTAAGCCCTATAGAAAAAGATTTAATTTTTAATATTTTATGATGAAGATTGGATCTTAGTAGCAATTTAGCGCAAAATTTAATTGGGGGGACTTTAGATCAGAGGGATCTTTTTTTTAGACCCCCACGTGTACAGGGATTATCATAAAAAGCAAATCCTTATATGGAGAGAAAGTCTAATTTCTAGTTTTTTATGACGCCAACTGAAAAAGAATAAAATTTTGAAGAAGTAAATTAAGTTTGCTAAGTTTGGACCACGGCTTGTGATATTTTGAGCATCGTCCAATATGCGGACTTTAATCAACACTATGCCTTTATATGGAAACAATGCGTTATTTTTGGTGCATTATTATTAAAGAGAGTGCTAGGCGAAGCGGTGTAGAGTATTTAACGGTCCACCTTGCCCAACTACAAAATTCTTGCTTCTTTTTCAGTGATTTTTATTGAGAAATACTAAAACTAGCGAATTTCTTCTATCGATCAAGTTTTTCAGAGCAAGCTATTGTATGCCAAGAAATGGTAACAACTGTCTGATTCAATTCGTTTTTAGTAGAATTCACCATTAGGAGGAAACCTATTTCTTAAAAATATCTCCAAAAATTGCGGTCTATGAGTTTAACACAATAAAAGCTCATGGAGATGAGTTATGAACAGCAAATTCCATCGGCATAGAATTCGAACTCGATATATGCAATCCTTACACATAATGAAGAAATAATTCTAGAGGTACCATTTGAATCATAAGATGCTTACATAATGCAATTAATGATTGGAAAAGATATGCATAATTAACTGAACCGTGTTGACGATTTGCAAATGAAACAACAACCGATAAGAGAGAAGCTTAAGACCCAACCTCGTGAACACCAATCAAAATCTGCAACTAAGAGGTCGACACTCCTCTGACGTGTAAATTGAAGAGATATGACAGGAAAAGCAAATTAACGCTCACCAAGATTTTATCAAAAAGACCCACATCAACATAACTACAACGAATAATCTACATAGCTGATAAGTCAGGGATGATATGCTTCGTCGTGTTGCAAATTGTCTAACAATTACAGTGGATCGCAACAAAAGGAAAGAAAAGCCTAACCAAATGAACCGATTGAGAACGCTTAGATAAGAGCGAATGCAGCCATTGGCTTGTCCCCAAGCAGCCATGTTTTGAAAACAAGACCAGATTACAATGACGCGGAATAACAAGCACCAACTGGTTCTCTATATTACTCATGCTAAACAATCTCCAGAAAATTGCAAATCGCACAATTATTTTGTTAAAATAAAGGCAGCTGTTGTATGACATTATGCATAAAACAGATATGAATGAGTTCAGTAAGTAAAAAATGCCATATTGTTATGTGTTGACAAAAAATGTCTTTTTCAACTTAACACAGGACCAATGTGCTGGCCTAACGTTGTTCACAATCTTAACTATTATTTTGGATAAATGGAACGTGATGATGACGGTGATCTAATAATCAAGCTATCTTCGAATTGTCTATCTTATGGTTTTCCCTTGTTAAGTCTAGCAAGCCAATGTGTTAACTGGGTATCAATAGATCCCGCGCTATCTTTACTCATATTTTATAGTATTTTACATAGGCTTTGTGTGTTTTAATTAAAGTTGGAATCGTGTAATAATAATGTATTCTTAAGATTTTTCTTTTATTAATTTGCTAAATAATTTGAACCGATTCACATTTTTTGACTTTAATTATCTTAGTTGCGTACAAATTTTCAGGTTAGCATTGTCAACATTAAATGAATTTAAACAAAGAAATGCTATCAAAACACCTTTGACATATAAGAGCAGAAGATTTCTCATCCGCAAACTATACTTGATTAGGTTGTACAATTTTGTAACAATCTCTTACATCGCATAAAGGTTTAATATTCCAAACATTATTATCAGAATAATTATTGCGTTTTACCCTTTCTTAGCTGTAGCAAAAGCTATATATTCCTTTAATACGTACGCTTTACTCAAGGACTTGCATTTATATAGAGTGTCAAAAAATTTGTGCAAGATTTGAGTTTGAAAGGTGCAACGTTTTAAATAACTCTGGCAAGTCTTTTTAGCCATAACCATTTATGCATTTGGTTGTGTATTATGGAAAAGCACGTTTCTGTTTTGTTGGGTGTTTGTTTACTTTTTCGTTTTTTGTGTGTGCAATTGTGCAAATTCTTGCAATCGTGAGTTGAAAAGATAGTTGTTGATTTATTTTTTAGTTATTCTGCATTTCTCTGAGAGAATTTGCTTGGTAGTATTGCTGGTATTGTTATTGTAATTTCGTGTGCTCTGCGATGAAATTTCTCTGATAACTTGGCAGCACTAAACTATTGCTGGCATTGTATTGGAAAATTTTGTTTGCTTTGAGCGAAGATTACTAATTATTCGTGTTCGAAAAAGAAAGAGAGAATGCACGTCTTCAGGCGCAAACACAATGGAAAGTGCAAAATTAATAAAACGAAAAATTTCCTTGAGAAATTATTTGTATGAAGCAAATACAATTAATAAAACCAACGAAAAATTCTTTTTAGTATAGAAATATGGTAGCAATGTATTTTAAATTAATTTTTTCTGTTTTTTTAATAAAAATGCAAATGACCACTTTAAAATCATATTGTGCGTGAAATGCTAACCATATGGTTATGTTTTGTTTTCACAATTTCTTAAATAGATCAGTATTTTAATTGTCAAATATATATCGCACGCAGAAAGTTAAAACACACGAATATAAATCTAAACATTTGTCAGATTTTCTTAGCATGGCGTGTCAAAGAAATCTCTTCATCAGCTGGGATTCAATACTGCCAAGTATTATATATAGGTGCCTGGCGGGAAACATGAAAATCTGAAAATTTTCTATAAGATTGTTAGTACGTTTGCCGCATTTTCCCACAAATACCAATAAATAATTTATTTGTAGAAAAAAATGTAGAAATTCTGAAATCTTGACAATTCAATTAATTCACTGCGTTTAATATAGAAACAAGCGAGAAGGAAAAAATACCGCCATAAACAAAAAAGAGCTAATCTGTTACAATGCGTCTACATAAGGCAAACGCAACTGGTAGTGTGAATAGGCTACACATTTGTGTAGCGAATAGGCCCCTTAAAGACCATATATTTCCCGTATCCTTTAATTTTTGTGTCAGTTTAGTCGGAGAGAGTCAAATTCAATTTCTGAGAATAAAATTTACATTCTTGTGAATTTTTGACTTTTTTGAGAGCAAAATTTTTTATTTTTATTTTTACTTTGCCTTCATATGTTTATGAGCGTTGGTTTTGAAAACGCAACATACACAATACGTTCGAAACACATGTTTCGTTCGATTTTACTCTCTGAAATTATTCTCAGCCTTTTTTTTTTTGGGGGTCTCAATAAGGAATGTACAGCAAAGCCAATTTTACTCTCAGAAATCGAATTTTATTCTCAATAGAATTTCTTTGGAAATTCTGCACTGTACACTCTCTTCTAACCACCATTATGAATATATTAATACTAAAAATATAAGAATAAAAATACTGTTAATGGATAATATAATACAAACAATTGTTACAAATTTCAAAACAGAAAGAATAAAAGTTTTTAATTTTCACTCTTTCGCGAAATAAATAATAAAAATTATTTTTCACTCTGAAATGCGTTAAATTGTAAATAAAATAAAAGGAATTTGCTTAAACATATGTTTAAGAATCAGGTGTTTCAGTTGCATAATTACAGATGTGTTTTACACATGTCTCGCCATCTCTGTGAATGAGAAAAATAACTGTGAACAGGAGATGGCATTCATATTATTGTATCAGCATGCATCGTATAAAAACAGTTTATTTCTTGTTGTTGCCTTTGTAAATTTTACGCTCAGAATAGAATTTTGTTAGCCTTAGCATTTGTTTTGGGCCTCGATAAAGAATGTACAGCAAAGTAAATCTTACGCTCAGAATAGAATTTTATTCTCAGTCAAAGCCAAAAGAAAAATTTCTCTCTGAGAGCAGATGGTTTCGATTGTTTTGCTTGTGTCTGAAAGAGAGAGAAACTTTTACAATATAAATCCAAACATTTTCTTTCTCCCTTCATTTTTTTGTGGAAATTCAAGAAATCAAGAAAGGCGGAGATAATGTTTTTTAACTTAAAATTTTAATATTAAAGTTAACTAATTAAAGCGTGAAACGACAAAGAATAAATAAATAAATAAGTAAATAAAGAAACTTTAATTAATATAACATAACATTCTATATTGTTGCTTAATTTTTCTTTTTTTTTGTTTTTAAAATTATAATGATTGAAAAATAAATTTAAAAAAAATTTAAATAGTTTGTAAACATTGTTAAAACAATGCTCGTCAATAGCAAATAATTTAAAAGTAGGCGCGCGGAGTTGTTCTTTAATTAAAAACTATGTTAAACAATTCATTAGCAAACAAAATATAAACGCATAAATATTGTTTAAAAAATGAGAGAGTTGCATAAATGCATAAATTTCTTATTTAAAATCGGAAATAAAAAGAATATTTTTGATATTCTCAACGAGAAGAATGTAATTTCTTGTCGCGCGAGAACTTGTGCGTAATAATATACGTAAATAGATATAATATTGAGAAGAAGACTATTAACACGCAGTAAATACGTTTAATTAGTTCAAATATATTTAATATTAATGATTAACAAATTAATATTATCTCGAGTGGAAGGTGTTTTAAGTGGCGGAGAGTTTACACACATTATCGCTATTATTTGTTTGTAAATCGTTAACCTGCTTTAACTGTTTGCGATTAAAGGAATTTTCTTTTATTTAAATATATATATATATGTGCGCTTCTTCTTTTTTTCTTGGTTTAAGTGTTTATTTAGTAATAATAAAGTTATAACTAAAAAATACTTTACACAAATACCAGTGCATAACATAAATGCAAGTGGTAAGTTCGTACTGTTGTTTGCCTTTGAAGTGAACAATTTTGTGTTCATATTTCAACACCAAGGCGAACGAGCGTATGTTATAAAAAGAAAAAGAAAGGGGTAACTTATTCCACCTTGATTTATTTATTTATGTACTATTTTTTTTTTTTTGTTCCTTTACTTTTTATACGCAAAACTTAGGCCAAGGTGAAACACATTCTTAGAACAAAAAAATAAGAAAAGTTAGTGGAGTATGTAGGAATGATTTTTGTTGTAACAAAGTGAATTTTCTTCTTTTTTTTTCGACAAAATGCTGGTTTATGTTAATTTTTATCGCTTTATATCCTAAGCATTGATTTTTTCTTTTTTTATGTTTCTCGTGAAAAATGGAAACAATAATAAATAAAAATGAACTTCTACACTAAAGCCATATGGTAATCATAGTGAATAGAGAATCGTACTATGCATAAAACACTGCAAAGTGTTAGAACATGATAGATAAAAAGTTCAAAAAGAAAACAAAAAAAGGGAAAACGATACAACACCAAGTCAGAGAGTTGAGCTGTCACAAAGTTAAAGTTTATGCCTTTCCTTTTGTTCGAGCTGACGAAGGGTCGTGCATATATAATGTAGGCATCCATGAAAAGAGGGGTGGTTCTTATTTTATGCGAGTAGTGTGTTCATGTTTATGTAATACAATAAAATTTAACTCTCCTCACTGGGACTTGAACGTCATTTCAACTTTTTCTATACATGAAGTTAATAAAAAAAGAATTTCCATATAGTTCATCGTGTAATTATAGTACCTAATGTACGGTAAGGTATTTGAAACGCATTATGTTATATTTTTATAGGTTCATATATTTATTCGCTTCGCTTTTACCGCGAATTTCTAGAAAAATATTAGTTTTCCACTCAAGGCTTTTTTATGCTTTACGCACCATAAAGTTTTTCTTTATATTTTTTTATGTAGATTTGCTATTGTTTTTTTTTTTTTCTGTCATTTTGCGGTTACCTATTGTATTGTAAAACCTTGATAACTGTCATTGAAATTCTTGGTAATATCCAAGCTTTTCATATGTATGTACATACTCTCAATCTGAGGATAAAAATATACTGATTTGTCATTCGCTTTGTCGTACGTAAAAAGACGCATCAGAGAATTCATACACGAAATACGATAAGATATGAAACTGCTTTAGCCAAGTAATCAAAATTCATTCCTAATAAATCAATTCTTTCATTCGATTGCTTAGTCTTAAAAACCGTCTTGACTACCTTGATAATCTAATGGAACGTCGAATCGATAAACATTCAGGTCTCCATCGACATTTCCGCCAATAGCTGTGATATTCCTTTCACTTCGATGATTTTTGGATCGTTGCAGCTTTTGAACATCATGGAGTAAATAAGTCAATTAAAATTTTTAAGCCTACCGTAGAACAAATACCTCATATATATGTTTTCCAGTTGCTTGCAATGCATACATATATGCATCCAAGAATTTAAAATAATATATATATGAGAAATTCAAAAATTCACTTATGCAGGATATCGACAAGGTACGGTATGTAAGGTGAGTTGATTCGACAATATGTAGAGTCCGATATAGATCTAACTAACTAAGTGAATAACAAATATTATTTAGGTGTTTGCAGAGGACGTTCGACGTGTTGAATAACTCTTGCGAGTTTTGCTTACACACGCTCTTTGCATGAGTTGTGTACAACGAAAGTTCCCAAAAGCAGGGTTAGGAGCATGGAAAATATCTTGTTTAATATATTCGACGAAGCTACGTATCTTTAACGTATCTATTTCCTTACCGTAGCAATTGGATTAACGTGTTCAGAACTGGGGTTTACTTTAGCGTTCGGGATACCGAGGAAACTTGATTGCAATTTTTGTATTTGGATTTATAGTCCTTAAGTATTGCAGTGAATGTATCGAGTAATGAGTTTAAAAGAGAAAAATTTCTCCTTTATAAAACCGTTGTCCAGCCGAATACTCATGGGGAAAATATTATTATTATCATTAGTATTATTGTTTAACTAAAAGTAAAAAAATTGAACACTAGCAACATAGGCTCCCGGCTCTACGTTAGATAAGAATATTAAATATTGAACCTAATAATTTGAATAGAGTAGTGTATTAAATTGATATTATGTTCCGTATATGTTCCCAGGATATTTATACGATTAGTTGCTGCGAATGCGATTCTTCTTATAAAGGACATCTTTGGACGGTTCACAAAGAATGCGTTGTATTGTGAGAAAGAAAATTTCTTTGGGATCCGTTCGTATTTTTTTTTTTTTTTCTTTATTTTGTCAATGATTGTTGGACTGACAGAGGAATAGTGCTGATGATAGTGTAGCAGATTTGCTTCCATAATTTTCTCTATAACTTTCCCTTCAATGTATCTTAGAAGCTTTTTCATGTTTGAAGGTTTCATGATTGAAGGTGCAAAAGCAGTTTGGCCGCTCTATCAGCCATTTCTGAATAAATCGATATGACTAAATAGCCAAAACGTTTCGATGTTATCGCCACAAACGATAAATAAAATAAAATATTGCTATGAAATGCGGATATGTGATGCGCATAATTGATGGGTATAAAGGCAACCTAATCTTATCGATGATGCAAATTCCAAATTATTATTTTCGATGCCATGAGGTGAGTGGGAGTGAATGGTGGGGGAGGATGGTTATTATCAGAAAGAAAATAAAAAAAAAATGTTTGCTAAATATTAAGCGGAGAGAAGCGGAGAATCGAAGGCTTACGGAAAACTAAATGGTGTGAACAAGCGTTCAGCCATACCATCGTACCTTTTTTTGCTTACTTGATTATTTACTTTCTTCTTCTTCTTCTTTCCATTTATTTGCATGTACATTGTTACTCACGTAGTAATGATATGACAAATAATCCATTGGTAATACTTCGAGAGTAGTCGAATTCTCGAAAACTCATAAAATGTTTGTGCCGAGAATGACTCTCAAACCGAACATGCAGTGAATATCGAGAACCGTAAACCCAATTTTAAAGAAAAAGCTTATTTTCGGTACTAAGCCGATTCCCTAATTACTGCCTGCGACATATTTTGTGTAAATCTTGGAATACATTGCATACACATACAATGGATAAGCATGAATGCACTGAATGAAGCGATTCCGCCGCCCTTTGGAATACCATTTACAACCTTACAACCTTGTCTAGAATATTAAAATTTTTATCTTTTATTCTCCCCTTGGATTGTCCTCAGTTTGTATTCTCTTAAAATATTTCACGTGTGGTATGCTTTTAACAAAGCTTCGATAAATAGGTATTAGTTGCATTAGATTAAACGATTATTTTAATAGATGCTTCTCTTTCGGCTAAAGGAGCATATTTTAAGCAGTTTGCTCTTTTCGATATTTCATGTTAATTAATCGTTTTCATAAGTTAAATTTAAATTTAGCTCCTTTAAGGCAGCGATATTCGTTAAGCAAATGCTTAGGGTAGAAATTGTACACTTCGAAAGAGTGAAAGTCGAAAGACTAAAATCTAATTGTATTGGAACTTAATTCCCGACCAAGGAATTGTCATTAGAAAACTTGATGGGAATTTATTGATAATTTTCATTGCTTTTCTATGGTCTTCAAAGTACGGCAGCCTGGCCTTTGTTGTGTCTCTGCAATCATTGCAAAGTATCTGCGATTAAGGTAACCAGAGGCATTCTGATACCAGTGGTATCAGGTCGCCTCCGACGTTTCGGAATTGTCCTTTCGGGAGTTTTGCGATGACTGCTTTACGACCTAAATACCGAAGAGTCGTACAAGAATCAATGTATTCGGATGCGTGACCCATGGGAAGGGTACGAGTGTTTGTTAAATAGGCCTCTATCGTAAGAGAAGGAAGGAGGTAACAGTGCCCTCTGAACGGGATAAATAGCGTAATATCTATCCCTGTGACGTTACAGATATCCCTGCATTAGCATCTAGAGTATGCTAGAGAGACATAAAATGCGAAGTGAAATAATTGAGTCCTCACAGAAACCTATTTATCATAATCGTATCGATAGTTTTCACATTTAACCGCGACTGTAATTATTCGTATACGTTACGATTACACACAATCTCCATAACATTTGCTTGCTCATTGCATTTGAAAGTAAAAAAGAAAAAGCATTTTTTGTTTTTTGTTTTTTTTTGTTTTCAGCCGTAAAATAATGGATGATTTAATAATGAATTTAAAAAGAATCATATAAGAAATAGTGAAACAATGATTGCGTGATTAACAAATAAATGGATATTTATTTTATGATATAATATTTAGATGGGCTGTTAAGTGCTTATAACCAACTTATTTCATTATTATATTTACTTGAATGCAATTAGGTAGCTGGCTTGTTATTTGATGAAAAAAAAAAAAAAAAAACTATAAACAAAAACGAAAACAGATTTCTTTTTGCAAGAGAAATTTGAAAAGAAAACATATTTTTAATTATCAAAAAAGAAAAAAAAATAAAATAAAAAAATAAATTAAAAAAAACCTGATTAAAAAATTGATTCTAAGTAACGATAAAGCAAATTGAAGCTTCGTCACTGGTTAAGGGCCGACTGAAAACATGCTCTACCCAGCCTTTTTTCATCTCTCATAAAGTGAAAAACAAATTCTTCTTCTTCTTTCCATATCAAGGCTTAATCCTCACAACTGTTCTTGCAATGGGCCGGATGCCCCAAAAAACAAATTTTCAACTTTACATTATATATGACATATATCAAGTTGTTATCGTAGATAAATTTGCATTATAGCATGATGTTGTTGCGATATAAGGGCTTGTTTTTGGTTATAAGAGTGTTTAGATAGGAGGAGGAGGTACAAAAATTCATTTCATCTCATTCAAGTTTTCCCCGCATATTTCCTATGCCCAAAATTTCTTCTTCTTCTTCTTCTAGTATTTTTTCGAGATTTTAGGCAAATATTCTACATATACCTACACTCTTCTAGTATATGATAGGACATACAGTAAGGGTAAAGGGTGGCCGTAAAAATATCCCAATTTAATGGACTTATATTTCAGTTGAAATCGAAATGAATTCAAAAAAATCTTAAAAATTGTGAACAAAAACACATTAATGTAATCATCCTATCACACGTCAGATGAAGGCCCCGTATTTAAAATCGAACGGAGGAAATTTCTATTTATTTCTACAAACATAATGATGAAGATCTATCAACATTATGATCAATTTGCGGATCATAATGTTTCGAGAAATGAAAACTTGTTGGGGGATTACAAACGGAATGATAAACTGAGTATATGGCATTTTTGTGCAACAAGTGTGAAAATGCATTAAAATACCTTACAAACCTATAAAAATCATTTATTAGGAAACCTTAAAAATGCCCTGTTTTCGCTAATCCTGTACATTCACAGATTGCAATTAATAGAGCGAACATCATATGAAGGCATTTTTTTTCTCTTTTATTTCAACTTGTTAGTCAGTTAAAAGTTAAATGCATGCGCATAATATGTTCAAAAAAAAGTTATCAGTTAAAGTTTCTTCATTTTCGTGTTGAGTGTTAAGATAATAACTGCGGAAGAAAAAGAAAAAAGAAAGAAGCAAGTTTCATATATTGATAGTATAATAAATAAAAGAAAATATTGAGAGGCTCGATAATTATTCGCTTGCAAATGTATGCATTTTTAAAGTTTAGCTGGTAAAGTTACAAAATCGAAAGGAAAATAAAGAAAAACTTTACTCATAACTTAACTCTTGTTGTTGTTAAACTTTGGCGATAAAGTTTTGTTGACACACGTTTAGTTATAATAAACGGCAAAACGGCGTTTCTACAACAGCGACGGTTATTTAGTGGTGGGGGAGGGAGTTTGAGTGGCTCCTTGGTTGGTAGTGGTAGTACAATAACTGCCGCTGCTGCCAGTAACCATCATGGCCCCACTGGCGCTGAACATCATCAGCACAATATCGTTACAACAGTAACAACAATAGGCAACAATTCAACTGCCTTATCGTCACATCACAATATTGTCAACAACAAAATTCATAACTCTAACAGCACCAGTAATGGTAATAACAACCTGTCAACATGTTTGATAAATCAGCAACAACAGCAACACCAACAACAACACCAACAACAGCACCACCACCACCAACAGCAGCAGCAGCAGCAGCAGCAGCAGCAGCAGTATATTAACCATAACAACAATACCGTAGCAATAAACACTAATATAACAACCTCCAGCACCACCAAATATAAACCACCTTTACTACCAAAACGTAAGTAATGGCACAAATATACATTTTCATATACGTATAGATTCGTGTTAATTCTGTAAGTCAAGCTAAGTATTATATGGCAGACAAGTAAGTATGGGCACTGAGCGCACTGCTAGAGAGTAAAAGGTGTTTAGTGCAAATATTTAACCAAAGCCTAACTAAAAATACAAAAAAAAAAAAAAAAAAAAGAAAAGGTTTCTATGTATGTATAACATTTGTTGATTTTGTTATTTTTGTCATTCATTTCTTTTTTGTTAGCATTTCTAAAACAAAAATTTATATCTTGTTGCGTTTTTTTTTTTTTTCTCCACTTTTGCGCTAAACGGCAACTGGGTTATGCCATATTTGGCATCAAACAACTTTATAGTTATGTATGTTTAGGCCAATGCTTTCAACTGCGCCATCATCATCAACCGGTATAAATGTCAATATGGTATACCTAGGCATATAGATTGAATATACAGATTGTGTAGAGTTCGAATGTTGTTATATGCACATAAATATGTATCTGCTTGTCCCTCGATTTAAAAGCGAAAATCCACCTAAACAAATTAAGGCAATGCGTTGTCTCTGCGTTAAATCATTTTTTAATTAATAACAAGGAGAGAAATTATATTTAACCAAAACTGAATTTGATTACACTACTTACCTACCGCCATCCTACCTACCTTTAGGCATCAGAAATCTCTTATATATATACCGATTATTGTATATATGTAATATTTTGTACAAAAGATAGTTCATGATAGTTTATGAAAAGAGAATACATACATTCATTTATACACACTTACACACAATACTGCAAGATAACAATTTTCCATCATTCCTGCAACATGTGAATAATAACCTGAACATTATCCTGAAATATATTCGTCGAACAATATTCTGAAAGCATATTCAGAATGATCGTCTGAACAATATCGCGAAATACTATTTTGTATATTATCTTGACCCTCCGCCATCTCGCCCTTATAACCTTAGCGGCGATTTCTTAAAGTATTCTGCAGTCCCTTTATACCGCTTATATCCCGTTATTTTTGTGTTTCCAGTAATTTAATCTTAACACAGTTACCTCCATAAAAGTTAATTTTGCTTTACTCCGCTTCCTAGGAGTGGTTGAACTCTGATCACCAAGTCGATGTCAATGTCATGATGAGAGGTTGAAATCTAGTTAACATCTTTCTATCGATCAGATATAAAATTCAATAATGAAATTGTAAACGTGCAGTTAACATTTTACTATTTGTAATTAGTGTATGCTATATGCATATATATATACTTTCAGTGGACAAAGCGGCCGAAGAAGAACAATTGTAAAGAAATTTTCGATAATCTTAAAAAGTTTGATAATTGCTTGACACGACTAGCCAAGTAGGTAAGAATCGCGGCTACCAAATCACTATTCGCAGTTTCAAATGTTCGTACGGCAGAGTATACTCTTTGGCTGTAGCTATAGTGTAAATACATAACACTTACCTATTGGGCATACATCCATTAGAATGCGGACACTTCCTCTCTCTCTCTCTCTCTCTCTCTCTCTCTCTCTCTTTCTATTATACGAAAAGCAGACAACATCCCACTGAACGATTCGTCATATCAAAACAAAAACAAAAAAAAAAAAAATTAGATTTCACCAAAAACGCGTAACATATGACAGCGACAAGAAACGAAAAGAATTATTTAAAACATGGTTCCTGGTTCCTGGCATCTCTTAAGGTCAAATTCTTTATTCCGTTTTGTAAGCTCCATGGGTGAAGTAACTGTGAACGAATTCTTTCATCGACTTTGCTGATTAAGTTTTCAAAAAAACTTGATGATGTAAACAAAGTGTAACGACGTGATCTGAAAGAACTCTTTGTTCTACTACCACTGACCTCGTATATAAATCAGTTTAGCTAATTTGGAGACCGTCTTCACTTGAATATGAAAAGTTCAAGTCCGAGTTCAAATTCTGTCTTTAGATAATCATTTGACTTTTAATCCGTAGTAGTTGCTAGAATGTCATCTCCTTGCTATCATATACGTGCTATGTGGAGATTATCATACGTATTCCAACTTGCAATAAACTTTTAGAGAATTCAATACCCGTCGTCTGTACAAGGGAAGTTTGATACTAACGCTTAGCTTTTGTGTAAGGAAATGATTTTAACAAATTTGATGTAATTTGTTGTTAATTGTTTTGATTTTCTAAAACGGCAACGCTTCTCAGTTCCATTGATCTTCCTAATTCGTTTAATATACAAGCTTTACTAATTTAATATTATTTTACAATTTTCAAAATATTCATACCATGCTTGACGTTCTCTTCGGGTCAACACGGTTGAATCTAATAATCTTCTGGGTAAAACAAAGACATAAAATAAGTAATAAACCGAAATACATTCTCTTTCAACAATAATCTCCCTATCGATCTGTGATATATTATCCGCTTGTGTGGTTTATATGCGCGAAAATAGTCAGCTGCCTTTTTTTTCCACTCTTACTTACCATGAATATGAGAAATATTTCTTGGAATTTTACTTTTTTAAAATGCGAATAAGTTCGGTTTACTATTTCGCGTGGAAGTTTTAGAAACCCGGTGCACACACTCAGACAGCTTTATATGGACATATAACAAATCGGTCACTACTTGCAGCGACTCACATGTAAGCTTTGTGCCTAACAAAAGAGGAAAAAAATCTCTATTATTTCTAGGAAATGCGATCCCTTCAACATTTTACATTCATTCAGGCATTTATTTTCGAGTCACAATCACTTTGGTTATACTACTTTTGTTGCTTTCAAAACAATCGAAAAACCCGAGTTCCGAGTGTTGATTAAACATTCAAAGTCAGCATTGGCTTGAAAAATGTTTTATGACAGTTCCGTATCGCCGTCGAAAGTCAGAATTTGCCGTGGTTGACTGAACGCAATGGACGGTCAAAAGAATTCAGACAACACTCGGAAAACCGAACTTTTGAAAACTTTTGGAAATAGTCGTAAGCTACAAGTCCTCAGTCCTTAAGACGTGCTTCTGATAGCCATGGATTGTATGAGTTAATTCAGAAATGGCCGCCGATGTTCGGACATTTGTTATTCGAATTCTCGAGAAAATTACTTGAAAATTGCTCACAATTCTAGGCATAAATAAATTAAGGCTATTGTCGAATATGGGTCATATCTATGACCCGTTGATAAGACCACAATTACAAACATGATAAGAGATTTTTGTATCTCTAACACTTTTCGGCGCTGCTTCGTTTTTCTTGCATTACTTTACGCATAGCCAACACACAAGTGACAGTTCGCCTAATGCAGTCATTCACTTATTTTCTTAATAATGCGCCGAAAAGTATACATTCTTTTTATGTAAATACATAATTTTCATGCAAGCCCTCAAATTGGTAGATCTTCAAAACTTAACTAACGTGATCCGAATGTAGCAAAGAAACTTAAGAAAGAATACTTGTCGAAGGCTTGCTTCTGTCATACAAAAGAGCAAATTAGACTTTGGCGCTTACTTTCACGAGAGCTTTCATATAGAGACCTAGGTCATCCAAATTGTTTATGGTAAGATTGTAAATTAGCCTTTTTTGACATATAAAATGTTAGTTTTCATCAGATCCTTTATATGACTTGCGATCGAAAAACATAGAACTACGTGGTCCGAATTCAGTCAAATCAATTTTTATGTCAAATTGTTATTATGAACGGAGTATTGAAAATTGCGGCTTTCTATCCCATAAAGATTCACTGTGCGTAGGAGCAGTTATATGGCAATCCCCGTATGGCAATATATCCCGTCCGATCCTAAGTTTTCAAACCAATTTAGAATGCCGAAATACTATTACTAAGCAGTTTTTGTCGCGAAGTTCTCAAAATTACATTATTTTTTCTGTAACGATTTATCAAAATATGGCGTTGTAAGGGGAGTGATAAGGAAAGTGGTCCGATACGATTCATTTTTAATAACGACACGCCCGTAGTGCAGTTAAACCTGAGAGCTTCTCCGTTTTCAAAAGCATATAAAATGCTTTTTTTGTTCATTACTTATTTCTTGCGATAAAAATTTCCAGAAGTATACTACGGCTGATCCTACAATACTTGGACGAAAATAGAAAAAATCGGACCACGCCCGCACAATTACGTAAAATAACAAAATTGTATTACTTTTTTGCGTTTTTCTTTAAGAAAAGTGTCATGGACATAAAAGATTCGGCCACAGCCAAATACAAATTTCTTAACTATGTCGTTTCGGCATGACCGAAATATTGTTTGTCGGACAGTTTGAGAAAGTCGAACTGGCTCAAACAAGTGCATTCATATTGGGATTTGGGATTTGAAGCCTTTAAAGAACTTTCTATGATGCTTGACTTGTTAGAAGCGCTACCCTAAAAAAGCATTTTGATTAATATTAATGTTAACATTACCGAAATTTGCTACACATCTGATCTTGTAGCGGATCAAGTTTCACGTATATGCGTCAATGAAAGCGTAATGGAGTCTATTACCCTTTTCTTAATTTCTACACCTGATAAAAAAAACTGAATTGAATTCTATGTAAAACAGTACACAATATACACCTGGCGACATATATACGCATATAAATGAATAGAAATACGCATGTGCATTAAGTGTATTAAGTGAACTGAATATGTTCTCGCATATGCCTTTTTAACTATTATACCCTTTACTTTACTAATAATGACATTTACTTACTTTGATAAAAAAAAACATTTCTCTCAATTTCATACAAAGCGTTTCATATTGATACAAACATACATATGCACGCTATTTCCGGACTGTGTTCATTTTAAACTGAATATGAAAAACAGTAAAGAAAAATAAGCAGGAAATGACATTCGGCTGTAACCGAATCTTTTGCACACACCACCTTTACACCAAAAAAAAAAAAAACACTAAAGAGGACCGAAACAAACTTAAATTTCCCTATTCTGTAATATTGTGTCGGAGCAACTGGCTTCCCATTCTGTGTAGTGTCGCAAATTTTTCAGTGGAACTTTTTATCGCGTATGTATTATCTCTTATGGACAAAGAAACCAAATGCTTTTACTTTTGAAAACAAAAGTATCCTTAATTTATGTTGCACTGGCGCAAGGCGTGTCCTTTGATCGACCTGTTTTGCTAAACTTGAAACATTAGAGTCTGTCAGTCTGACGGATGTACGTGCATAAATCGATTCAAATTTTCATGCTAATCGATGGTGTCTCTGAAGCTTCCTTCTAAGGGTTGCAAACATTTTAACAAAATGAATATATCTTCAACTGTCGGTGGTTTTTTTTTCTTTATTAATTTAGTGTACGTGCGAATGCAATTGTGTTTGTAACAAATAATTTAAATATGAATCATTGTAATGGCATTATAATGGCGTTTAATGAAAAAAAACCTGCCTGCCTGCCATACAATTATTTGAATTGGAATCTGTTGTCTAATGTTTTCAAATTTGCTGCAAACACAATACACAAAGAGAGAAAAATAGTATTCGCTTAAGATTTATGGATTTGACTTTTTACTGAAATATCAAAAATGCTTTGTCACTGTCACAAATTGAGTTATGATAAATGTTACTTTTTGGCATCGTTAACTCAAAAGCAATCTATCAGTGATAATCCCTTTTTATTCCTATTATTTTTAATAAGTTACCCAACATTTTCCTCTTGCTCTTGCTCTTGCTCTTGTTTACAATTTATGCCCAAAACTCTCTGATGGGTTTTTTTTTTTTTTTGCAAATTTCCGTTACGGGCGTGCAAAATTATCGTTTGCTGTTTTTTACATTATTCGATAATAATGATCTTATAGATCTCATAGATACAAGTAATGCTACAGAAGCAAATGCTAATAAATAAATTATTCAAAGTATTGTCCATCATTAGCGGACCACTTCCCGCTCCCCGCTTTTTGGTAAAATACGCATTCTGTACCGAAAAGATGACGAGCCCTTTGAAGCTGCGTACGCAGACACTCGAGTTTTTTTTAGGTATTGTCATAAGAGTGGACGCGCTAGTTAGGTGGACATTAAAGCATCGGTTGAAGAAGATCTCAATCAAACAAGTCAATGTCCCGAAGATACCAAGGTGACGAAGGTGGCATATTCCGGTTTAAAATTAACGTTTCCCAAACGTCTAGAACGACATAGAGCCGGGGAGCGTTATTTTGAAAAATCAACTTTTTTGCATCTAGTCCTAGTCGTTGTTTTTAAATGTTCGGCGCAGTTGCATCAGTTCTTTTTGAAAAGATCCCTGAAGGATGCTCTCTTTGGCTTTAAGCCCTCACCATTGCATTGTGCGCTTTCAATATTGTATTCCATTTATATACTTCCTCATACGGTACAATTCAGCAGCACTCTTTATCCCCTACACCATTTGTTATGCAAAGATATATTAAGTCTCTGAGGAGGTATGCAGCACCCAGAAGTACTTGAAATAGATCCACTTTTTATTATGCAGCAGAAACACTGTCTGAGTCGATCTAACCTTGTTTTTTATACGCGAACGCCTATTGCATCTATCTAATAAGTTTTTCCAAATGGAAGGTATACATCCAATTTATATCACGTGTTGCAATGTTGCACGTCTCATTTGAAGCTCTTTACTGCAACCATTTTCTTTACATGTGGCGTCATTTGAAAAGGTCCCGCTTTTGTTTAGCCGCCGAATTACGAGATATTCAAAGCGTACAGACATTTTTTTTTTTACTTTGCAGCAATTATACAGAGTGGGTAGTGCAAGGTTACCCGCTGCATTCAATCTGCTTTTAAAAAAGTGATAAATTATCGCACGAAAATGTTCTTACCATGAATTTCATTGATTTGCCAAAAACATATAACCATTAGGTGTATGTGCAAATTAACTGACAGCCGATTTTTGCTTTGATTTTAACTTTGAAAAAAAGAGACAGAGAGAGTGAGAGACACCCACGTATAAGCAAAAATAAAGTATTTGTCTTGATCAGTCCTTCAGTCCATTTCAGGTTATTCAGGATGCTTGGATTGCAACCGAATATCGGCGAATATATAGCTGTACAACTAGTTTCCTAGCTTGTTCATCGTGTTGTTGACACTGTTTATCACTCTTATGCTGCGTTATTATCGTGTACTTATATACAAACATTGTTTAGAAAGAAAGGAAAACTCAAAGACAATAGAACATAATTGCGAACAATAATTTATGAATGAATTAAAAATGGAAAAAATGCAAATACACATGCATGTATGTATAGTAGCATAGCATAGCATAGCATAGCATAGCATAGCATAGGATAGCATAGCAAAGCATAGCATATAAAAGAACAACAAAATAACACGAATAAAAAATTTGTGTCAACTTTGTATTTCAAGTATGATTTCCACGTTATGTTTTATGTTTCGAATGCGGCATGTGAACGCGAACAGTCATGTGAAAAAGCAAGCATAACAAAGTGCAATTTAAGGTTTTGATATCCGTTTACTGCCAATTAAGTTGTGTAGAATGAAAATGTTTTTCGTTATTCGTTATTCGTTTATCTTTTTTACAAAATGTGTATAAAATTTTAGACGAAAATTTATGGTTGTTTGTGCCATAAAAATATTTACATATTTTTGCATAAATATATCAAATTAGATTTAAATTTTTTGTTTTTCTTTTTTTTCTTTTCTAAATTAAATGCAAGAAAAGAAAAAAAAATTGATTCAATTAAAGTTGATTTTATTTTTAGCATAAAGTAAACAATTAAAAAAAGCTATTACGCGCTTCGAGGCGAATTTTTATTATAAAGAAACTAATAGAATTTTATGAAAGGCACTGAAGTAGCCATCAGTAGTCAGCTCATCGAGTAACTACTTACTATACAAGATAACTATAATCCAGACTAGCAAAGATTTTTTTCAGTTCAAAAATGCCTTGACTTTAATACCGCATCTCTTTTAGATATAAGGCACTTTTCCCTACGTCATTCTACTGAGCATGATCCGGTGTTGTTGGAAAGTTCGCAAGATGACTTTACAGCTGCTATACTAACCTCATGAAGTGGCCATGAAGTGGTCTCTCAGACCAAGATCTCTTTAAGTGGCAGCCAAAAGATGCCGAATCTTGATGCCTCCCTTTTATTGCAATACTAGCCCGTCCTGTTCTTACTTGTTCTTCATTAGCGAGTTTGATTACTTTGTGGAAAGTGATCAGCGAAGAAGCGAATTTCAGAAAGTATTCACCATCACCGATTCCTCGGCCGATGACAACAATATAATCTTTTTTTTTTTTTATAATACACGGTTGCCTGCTTGCATCTATTTCTTCGATTATCGGCTTGTTTCTGATCCGTAAGGGTGATTGTTTCTCTATATATAAAATTTACAGCGTCTGTTCTTCTGGTCGCCGTTTTAATTAAGCGAGTGTAAGTTTTGGCGAGAATAGGGAAGAATAGCGGACTTGGGTCACCTCGGTCTAAGTGGCGGAAAACGAAAAGGTACACTTCTGCTCTTCTTGGGACATATCTCTTCCGTCAAAAGTGTCCAAGCTACTACTACGATTTTCCCAATCTAACAAGACCTCCTGTAGTATGCACTAGCATGTTGAATTGTCATGTGCGTCTTGGGTCGAAATAACTCGTGACATTAACATTATTGGCCTGATGCCATTAGATAACTTACGACATTGTTGTCCTTGGTTTGAATAGGAAGGACACTGTTGCAAAATTCGGCTTTATATCATTACTGTCATCGTTCCGTAAAATCTTCGTGGGCATCGTTTAACGGGTAGGAGTTTTTAAAAATAATATACTTCCCAAGACGGAGAATGATTAATCGACGTGCTGTAGAGAGAGGGTAAAAGATGTGATATTCTCGCGACTTACACCGGACTCAGAATTGATCTTACTTAGTTTTAAAGGAGCGTTACCGCGATCATAATATCAACTGCATTCTAACATCCTTGTACCTTGCTTACAAGTGGCTTACAAGTTACCAATGATAATATTCAGAAATCCTCTTCTGTTCATAGTCTAAAAAAGTTTGTTCGTTTTTAGTTATGGCTGACAATCGGGAGGGATTAAGAGAGACTCATCTTTTATTATACCAATCGATTTAGAATCATTTTCTGAAACGAGTTAAGCTTGTCTGTCTGAACGTATGCGCAATATCTGCCTATGCATATCTTTTTTACATTATGAATTTTTAAATACTTCGGTCCAAAGAGGAACACTATTACATTACAAATGGGTTGAATCAGATCATTTATACTATCACGCCGTATATAAGGCGTTATTTTGACAAAGTCAATCGATAAATACCAATATCACTAAGTAATAGTATTTTCGCATCATAAATTGACCTAAATCTAAATCTGATTCGGCTGGAACACCATTTTTTGAACCATCTTCCATATAATCGTCTTTACGAAAGTTCAGTCTTTGTATGATAAGAAAATCGAATTTTTTTAAATTTTTTAACGGGAAGTAGTTTAGAATAGCGATTTGATGCGTATATTTTTGGGGTACTGAGGATCACTTGAGGATCCCTTCTCATATAAGATATCATTCACGGGAAGTAGTTTAGAATAGGGATTTGATGCGTAAATTTAATATGATATTTTTGGGGTACTGAGGATCACTTGAGGATTCCTTCTCATATAAGATATCATTTTTGGTATTATGCTACGCGAAGTAGTGTAAGATATTTAATGTTCGGCCTTGCCAGATTAAAATGTTTTTATTTGTTTCGATTTGTAAATGAGTTGCGGAAAAACGTTTATACTTCCCATCCTGATTTTGATGATTTGTA
This sequence comes from Glossina morsitans morsitans, assembly GCA_001077435.1. Lineage (NCBI taxonomy): Eukaryota > Metazoa > Arthropoda > Insecta > Diptera > Glossinidae > Glossina > Glossina morsitans. Next base: position 125,513 of record CCAG010020401.1, on the reverse strand, counting down.
GAGCATAGATGAACGCATACACCATAAAGGAAAACGAGTTTAATTAGCACAGTTTAGCCGTTTGAAGAGCGCTTGAAAGCAGATCAAGGCCATTTTTAAGTAGTAGTAGTAGTAGTAGTCGATGGAGATGGAGATAAATTGTGTATCGTACAAATAACATTTGAAAGTTGCAAATAAAGTGACGAGTTTAGTTTGTTTTCCATCCATCCATGCTTAGGGGAGAGGGACGAAACGTGCCTTTAAGCGAACTAGAAAAGTACTTACGAAAAATTATTTATAGAAAATTCCTAAGAAGAAATACTAAAACGTCAGTTGTTGTTTAAATTTTCAGTAATGACTTGAATTTCAGGCAAACAAACGCTATTTATGGAACACAGCATCAAACAGTACGCTACGCTATGAGCATAATTCGAATCAGCTTTAGCTCTGATCTTGCTAACAAATACCATTCGGTGTTGAGTTTGTATTGATTGAAAACTAAATGAAAAATAAATTAATTGAAGTAAAAAGATTCGATGGGAAAAATCTTTAAAAGTCTTCAACGTAAGCATTCAAATACTCAAGTATTTTTGCTGCTGTTGCTGCCGGTGCTGGTGCTGGTGCTGCTTTAAAAAGATCGATCTTGCAAAATATTGTTTAATGGGAATGTTTCATCACTAGTTTTGTTCGTTTTTTTTCTCATTTAGCATTCGATCATAATTTGAAGAAATGATTTGAAATATTCTCAAAAAAATATGCACACATGGATATCGTAATTATTTATTTATTTATTTATTTATTTATTGTGTTTTCAATAATATTGAATTTAATCACAGCAGTTTCTGTTCGCTCGCTTGTAGGCTTGAAAAGAAAAAGACTGGAAATCGACGTGAGTACGAAAGAAAGACATATGCAAAGAACCGCGATAGGGCCAAAGTGTTAATTGGCGAAGTCGAAGACATTCGACTTGTTGTTCGCTAAGGGGAGAAGAATTTATGAAAATAAATTACAAATAAATAACTATCCCAGTAAAATATTCATACGAGCTATGCATTAGTTTGAGTATTAGTTCAAAGAAAACAACGTCTTCAACATGCACCTCATAGAAAATGACTGTATGCGCAAAACTTTAACTTAATCATAATTTCTAGTATTAAACGATAGCATGATCTAAATAATATGGTATTGTGCTGCCGTTATGAATAAGGATTTGTTGTAGTCTGCGTGGCATTGATCCCAGCATGTTTTTCGAAGTGATCACATCAATCTTCTTCCATTCCGGCAGTATTTCAAGTAGAATACTGCTTGAACTTTGAGAATATTTTGGTGGAAAGTATTCCCCAGAGGTCCTCAATTACGTGATTGAAAAACATACTTCGTATGTCTTCGTTGTCTTCTTGAAACATTCAATTATCGCTATACAACTCTCCAACAAAGCCTATTAAATTGTTCTCTCTCTCTGTCTCTCTCTCTCTCTCTCTCTCTCTCTCTCTCTCTAACAAGTCAACATATGCCTCCGCATTCATTTTGTTGGGCATAAAGCATACTTTTAACTTTCCTTGTGCTGCAAACGCAGTCCATACGATAAGGGATCTGCCGCAACGATTACGCATCTAATACGTTAGTCGAGGATGTCTGATATCGTGCCAATATTTATGATGACCATCAGGTCCGTCCAAATTAAACTTTCCGAACTCTCCGAATGCAATACGCAATCAATTTTTATGGCGCTGAGTTAGGCGCGGTTTGGCAATTGTGTGTTCATATCTAAGACCTGAATCGCCTAATTCTACATTTACTTCCCTTCAATGCATATTTTCATTAGTTGCTATTTATTGAATATGGCACTTGGCCCTCTGATCTACGGTCCGGGCAGCGTCCACTGCCCTTAATGGCGCACACACAAGTGCCAGAGTCTTTTAGATAGTCTGAGATCGTATAGCTTTGACGATTTATCGCAAGTGCTTTCTCGCCAATTTCCTTACCAGCAACTCGTATTCCTTCAACTTTCCGACGCTTTTCCTCCGAAAGTTCACTTACACGAGCAACAAAAGCATGAGCACAAACAATTATTCTTTAAAATATACTGAAATTGTTTATGTTATTTTCACTTACTTACGAAGCGATATTTTTTATGAAAATATAAAAGGTTCAACATTTCCGCGACCGACACTCAAATGATGGACAATTCCACATGTAATTATTTTCCATTGAATTACAAACTTAGCCTGATAATCGCAGGTAATAGGGCCACAGGTAGACGAATTAAGAAGGAAGCGCTTGATAAAGAGAGAGAGTAGATACATAAAAATATAATTTACCATTAATTTTAAGGATGGAATATTTGCACGACATATTTTCACATATAATTATTTGTCAGACCGTATTTGGAGAATCATTGAAAACATATAACAACTGATATGTACAATACCTGAATAAAAGAAAGAACAAGAGCTTAGCACAATTTGGTAAGAATTTAATGGTCTATAAACTGGAGCTGACAAATTCAATGTCTTATAATATTAAACACCCTACACTTTGAAGCTTTCACAAAATTATCTTATTACAATAAAACGTGCTTCAAACATAGTTTGGAAAATAAAGTTGATGAGATTGAGAATAAACGAGGATACAAAGTTCCTACTCCATCTATGTTGAAGACGTAGGCGCGAGTGGGTATAGAATTGCCAATGACATTCTGAAAGTATGCTCGCAGAATCAGTATGTATACCAGAGATGGGCGACCGCCGGCCCCTGGGCTGAATCCAATCAGTGATGTCGACGAGTCCGGCCCGCTACGTTTAAAACTTCAAATAATTCAATTTTCTCGCACATGGCAATGCCGCAAATGAATTGTATCTACCTATCGTCACTGCCGACTCAGCTGTGCTAACAGCTATCAAGTGTGAAATAAGAGCTCATATAGCGTTCGTTCTTGGGTCAACGTCGGTCACGTCGGTGTATCGAATTTCATTAAAATGCCGCAAAAATTGAGACCTTTAGCTTGAACGCAAAAATATATACATAGATCTCAGGCGGACGGAGAGGCTTAGATCGATTCAGAAAATAATCAAGAAAGTGAATCTGAATCGATCGGCATAATAAAAGTTGGGTGTATCTTAAGCTCTTCTGAATGTGACATACGTTCGCACAAACTTAATATGTCCTGTAACACAAGCGATGTAGGGTATAAATAAGTCAATGCAATTTCATCAAGACCGAATATGAGGCAGCAAGCGATTCGAAAGGCTTCCGTCCTTTTGTCAAAAAATTAAAAGCTTACAATGAAGTTAAAAAATAAAATTATAATTTTGCAGGAAAGCAGACACTTTCGAGCGCAAAATCGCTGAGAAAAGAGGATAAGGAAGAATAGTGGAATTTGGAAAGGCAGTTTTATGGCCCTGGATGATCGCAGACTGATCAAATTGCAAAATCGTGCAAAATTTTATGATATGATAAAAAGCACATCTCTAACCCCTTTTTAGACTTTAGACACATTTGTTTTCGGAACACGAGTTTCGAAAGCAGCAAGCAGCACAAATCCAACGATTCTCTTATTTCTTTTCATTCCAATTCTTTACCATATCTTTAAAATAATACTCTCTAGTCAAATGCGTAGGATTTTTTCGAGAAGTTAGTTTAGTTAGTTAGTTTATAAATGGAAGACTTCTCTTTTTTTTGTTTGTGGGCGGAAAAATGAAATTTTTCATTCAAACACTTGTCGGTCGCATAAAAATCAATAGCTTTGAACAATCCTACGATGGGCACTATCTATACGCGCTTTTAAAATATATTTTTTTTAAATTGTTCTTAAGTCAAAATTGTAGGAGTGATGCTGCGAGCTGCAGCGATCATTAAATTAAATGAAGGTAAAGGTGGCCCACGAGAATGACTTCGTCGTTGCCATTTTTTGAAATATTTTTCAAAATACAATCTTTTAATGCTCAATACTTTGAATACTTAATAAAATCGTCAAAAATATTATTATTATTATTTTGTTATCTTGCCTTTCATTTAAAAAAAAGAAAAAAAAACTTTTTTCAAGCATTAACCCTTGTTTTCCCCCTTAAGCGCTATTGTGAGTTAGTTACAGTTAGTTAGTCTTATGTAGGCGGATATTTATGTTACTTTACTTGCACTTGTTTAGTTTAGAAAGTTATTTGATATGGAAAATAACAGACGGAAATCAATGGATTTTTTTTTTTTTTTTTGTTTTCATCTTTATATATAATATGGACAAAAGTGACACAAAACAAAACAAACGTTGAAGCTCACCCACGACATAAAGTCGAAGAGAATCGAAAGAAATTCAAGATTTTCTTACCTAAGAAACATATCATATACTCTTATACATACATATACATACATATACATATTGATATATATATATATATATATGTGCATAAGTATGTGAAGTGCATACGCATATAAAATTTGTTCATATACTTTTCCCACATACCTGTTATCGGGGCACATTACTATGGTATCATCGTATGTATCATCGTGGATATGATGATAATAGTAAGAAAGTTGTTATAATACTTTGGCAAATGAGGGAAACCAATAAAGCAAACGGAACAGCCATACCGTATATAGGTTAAGTTGAACTTAAGATAACTTACAAATACAAATTGAAAGTCTTGTACAGACACATAGGCACACACACACACACACACACACACACACAGAGAGAGATACACAAGAGTTTAATTAAGACGCAACAAAAAATACATTATCAATGAACGCAAAAACTCATATGATCAACGAGAACGTCAACATTAAATATAATCAAAAAGGGAAAGGAATCATCAAATTGTCAAATTTATTTTAATAAAAACGTGAATTTTCGTTAATATGATTTATTCAACATCAGTATCGTAATAATAATAATTTTGATTTTAATGAACTTGTGTGCATTTAAAAAACAATGAAAAATATATTACGATATACTTCAAGTAATTTAATTTAATTAACTGTTATAGCACTTAGAGTATGCCGTGACAGTTGATGGGAATATAGGTTAAACCGTCAAGAGACTAAAAAACTAAAATACAATAATAATGATGATGATGATGATGATGATGATGATGATGATGATAATAAGAATAAGTAAAAAAACGTTTTATTATTATTTTTTTTTTTTTTAACCCATTCACTCAATAATTTGTTTATTCATTCAATAAAACCATACATGCATAATAATTGATATAAAATGCACAAGCATGCACATGCACATGCACACATATATGCAGATATACATACATTATGATATTCTATTATGGGCAATAGACTGACGACTGACTGCTATATTAAAGCTTTTTGTTGCTGTTTATTAAATGCTCTCTCTCTCTCTCTCTCTCTTTCTCATATAAAAGATAAATACTCATACAGACACAAAAGCCCTTTATAGTAAATATCTCGCACTCATTTACATCCGCAGTGAATATCATACAATATATGTTATGCTGCAATGTCTGCCTGCGCTTGTATAATAACTATCTACGCGGATTGCGAGTGCACCCGCCTACTACAACATGCTTGTACTCATATCAATTGCTTGTGTGCGGTCGTTCATAACATGTTCTGTTATTCTTGAGGGAATTCTTACACTGTAGTCATGTTGTCAGTTGCCACACTTCTTAATTACATATTTATTTGCGTATGATATACACATATATACGTATGTGAAAGTAACAAGTTATGTACATATGCATATATATATATATATATATATACGTATATTAAAGTAATTTGTAGCCAGCCTGTCTATGTTTATATTATAAATTTTTAATATTATTTCAGTTCGTTTCCCTTTTCTTTTCTTTATTTTATTTTTTATTTTTTTTATTTTTTTATTTTGTTTTGCACCCACCACCGCAGTATACGCGCCCTATTCATTTTGTCAAAATGTTTGCAACATTTGTCCATAAGAGAGTTCCACAGATCCCATAAAGTATATACGTTCTGAATTAATGTAAACATTTTCGCCTGTTTGTCGTGTGGCGTAAACATTCACCTCGTCGTCGAAATTCAGCTTTCGGCTTCAAGTTTGGTAAAAACACTCGAAAATTGTTGCAAAGAGACTGGTAATAAAAACTGATCAAATCGGTCAAACGACACATGCACTGAGAACACATCTAATATCGAAAGGATAAAGAAAAAAAAAGAAAAGTGTTTTGCTCGTTATTTACAAACCACAGCAGAAGAAACGACAAAAATTTGCACGACCCATCATTACCGTCGCACTTTTCATTTTTTCATGTTGCTTTCAAGCAAAAAATTGACGCGTAAAGAAGATTCGTTCACTGCCGAATTTAATATCCCTACTTGTTTTTTCTTCTTTTAAAGCTGAGCAAACCTGCATTCGACTCAGAATGAATCTTTTGTCACTTATCATGGCATTAAAAAAAAAAAATCTAATCCTCTTAGAGCGAAGATTGAAGCGTCACCGCCTAAAGTAAGTGCATGAAAATTGTATTAAGACTGCATTAATATGCACCACAGGGCACATATGTTGTGTGGGAACCCATCGCTGGATATCAACAAAATGTTCACATTCTTGAGCGGGTTGCTCAGAGAAATGCCTTCTAGTTAGTGGTGGGTTACTGGGGAGAATGTTCGTAAGGCTCCTTTTCTAATTTAGGCGCAGTGCTATGGACGCTAAATCAATGGGCCGAAGAAGAGGTAGTTAGGCTGAGATGGTAGCATGTCGATGTCGATGTCGATGTTTTCTTCGCGTACATCGTTGACTTATGGAGAAAGTGGAGAAAATTGCTAATCCGTGATAATTTGAAAATTCCATCTACAGGTATAGGTAGATATTGGGAAGTGTGTGTAAAAAAAACTTCGGCTACCGCGAATGTGGTACCTCCGACACCGTCGTAATAGTTGAGAATGACCGCTCGAATGCTCTTCATGGTGGCTGCAGTTAATTTTAGTTATAATTTTGGACACATTGAATACATTAAGGCATTAGAAGGGCAGACACAAGACGTGGTCCATATACATACAACCGCTACTGGCGCTTTGGGAAGATTACGGCTTCCAAAAGTGATTGAGTTAAAATATCGTATATTACTGCGCAACCCATCAGCTACCATGAAATGAGATATGGATCCTAGGAAATTGACACCTGATGTAAGAAAATAGTTTTCGATCTACATTTGACTTTCTTCCATTAAAATATGAAATGAAAGAAATAGGCAAAGTCTATGCTGTGCAAGAAATAATCCGCCGCAATTACATAGAAATCGATAATGATTTTCGTTTCTCCTCACAATTTTACGATTTTTTTTTTATGCTTCTCATGTTATGCGATGCTTTTTAAAATTCTTCAGCTCGTGAATCATTCTCATCGGCTTGAGGCTGTGCTAACAATGACAAAAAGAAGACATATATGAAAAATATATCAAATATATATGAAGGGACCAGCTAATGCTCTTTCTACGTACCCGAGTGTTATGTGTGATTCGGTTTGCATTCGGTATTTGTGACACACATAGACATCCTATCGATTAAACCATGCCCGTCTGCTGCAATCCATCCATTAATATCGCCATTACGTTTTTCATACGTTTTTAGAAGACGTGGATTTTCGCTTACCAATATCATCCATCAACTTAAAAACAGAAACCGAGTGGCTTTTTTTACACCCTGTTAAAGAAAAAAGAAAACACGAAATGATATTTTTTCTCGCCTTTACTAAGTCAGCTAAATTCATTCATAAGCAGATAATGTAAAATACAGCAAGAAGTTTGATTTAATAGGCCTTATAAGCCGATATTAATCAGAGTAATGCTTCAGTGTTTTTAGTTTAGTGTTAGTTTGCTAGAATTCTTGAAATTTTAGCGACAAATTAAACGAAATCATTAAGTCGAACGCTTTGGCATCATAACGGTACTTCGTTGCAAAGAGAGGAACTCGATCTCAACATCACTCTGCGGTGATATTTTAATAGTGAATATTTCACATATATGTTCTATATGTTCTGTCACCATCAAAGTCGCTTTGTCTGGTGTCCTAAAAAAAACGTTAATTGAAGAATGAATAGAGTCATTTGATCTTTCGTTTTATATCCGACATGGAACATATGGTATAAGGATATATTAAGTTTGTGCAGATGTGTACAACACCCATAAGGACTTGAGATAGATTCACATTTTATACCGATCGATTCAGATTAAGTTTCGCTTCTGACTCAATGTAAACTTGCCTGTCTATATGTCCACCTTGTCCTCGTATGCTCAGTATATAGATCGCAATTTTCGAGATATTTTGATGGTATTTGATACATCGACACAAACTTTATTGAAAATGGATCGGGGCTATCGGACAATTGTTGACCAATTGTTGTACTAGCCCAAAAGCCATATATGCCCACTCTGTCTTATGCATGTATACTTTTATAGTAACTCTAAGCGATTTTAAGGGTAAACCAAAAATCGATCGTTTTTCATTTGCTTAAAAGCTCCTTTGGATCGCCTAGAAAATAGTTAAGAGAAATCCATTATTTCTGAAAAATGCGGTTTGCTTGAAATTTCGGGATGTTTCTCTCTTGGACATAGCGACTGATATCGCTACGTGTAGTTTCAATGACGGTCTGACTCGTTCGTTTTTACAATAATGGAAATATTGGCATCGGATCGTACAATTTTAGTCTTGAAGTCGACATTAAGCGGACTAAGAAAGCTCAGCGATCTTCGACAGATGCAGCAGAAGAGACACATTATTGCAAAAAATCATCGCGAAGAGAGAACGAGAAGGGATGTTTGAATTTGGAAGAAAATCAATACTTGTGAAAACCGCTACATATTTCTGTAGATACAGGAACGTAGATTAAATGGTTTTTTTTTTTTTGTTTTAAATCTTAGGCGAAAAATGTCCCCAGAGAATAGTTGCGATCCTTTTAATATTATTCTGCTACCTCTCGTTCTATCTTAAAAAAAAGAACTTCTTTTTCACCAACTAAATGATCGTGGGTTGAAATCTCAATTGCTGTGGAGTTTTCAATAAAGATGACAGTCCCCGATGCTAGTGCTTTAATACTTCGTTTATTTCTCTGACTAAATAATTATAATTATAATAATATACATATATACTTATGATTAACTTTGAGTAATCAAAGCGAAAAGTAAACCTAAACCTCTCACAAATCGCGTACCAAAATTGTCACAGAGTTGAAGTGAATTGGAAAAGAAATCCGAAAATATTGTTTCTTTCGAAGCTAGTAAACATTACGCGATACCATTGTAACCGTAACAAAGGGGCCATTGTACGGTGCTAAAGTATGGGGTATTGAGCTTAGTTGAAGGGTGTCAAGAATTCTGTCCGAAGTAATACAAAGCTTGTTCGCTCGTTAAAAAGGTCACATATTTCATGAATAATAATTTCTGTATTATAATATTTTGCCTTTAATCGTTGCTTGCTTGCTTGCTTGATAAATAAGGGTGTATAAGAGCGATAGTATTATATAGAAACTTAAGGGTGTAAGAGAAGAGCGCATAAAATTGCTTTTTTCCAAAGCGGAGAGCACGGCCTACCAGGTGTGAAAGTAAGTCCTTAACGGTTTCCTACGAGACAGTGTCGCCAATTTGTGACCATTTGCTGCACTGGCACCAAGTTTTAATATTTTGTATAAAAGGAAATCTAAAAAGTAATATTCTCATATAATGTGCATTTCATTTGTTAATTTTCTTATTAAATCCAAAAACAAAAAAATAAAAAAATACGCACCAGATAGCGAATGTTTTCCTTTGAAAGTTTAGATTAAAACATAATGCATATGCAACTGCAAGGCATATGAGATCTTTTAATGATTTAAATTGCGAGAAATGTTGGACGAAGATGATCCTCGAACTTAACTGATGACACAACTACAACAACTAAATGGGACGCAGTAGTAATGTCGTCAATGCGATTTTATATTGAAACATCCAATACTCATGGAAATTACTGCCATATAAACTCAATGACAGGTCGAAAAAGGGGGATTGGAAAGGTAAGAAAGGATTGTTGCTCTAAAGACGTAAAAGAAAATCATTTTTGCATGGTAACATGTGATGGGTTAATTCAGCTCAATCACAAAACTATGATAAATCTCAGCACTCAATGTTCGATGGGACCAGACAGGCCTAGTGTACATATATAGAGAAGTCAATCAACAATATTTGATGAAAACAATGGTTTGGATATTCGAGAAGAAATGGACACAATATGCACAAAAGTCATTATGGAGTGATCTTTTAGTATAATACGGAGGTTCGCCGAGGTATTGCGAAACATGGCAGCTCCGAATCTCTGGAAAGTGCTACAATCATCGCTGTATTTAGCAAAAATTGATTCTTCGAATTCCAATCCACAATTTTTCTTCATCTTATCAATACCGAAAAATGTCAATAACTTGAAAAGATCGAATGCTCTCCCGTTATTCATATTCTGAAAAGGGAATTATTATATACACTTCTCTTGAATTACGCTTTTTTTTTTTTTTTTAAATAAATAAAAAAAAAAACAAACCGATGAGGACTTATTTTTACACCTAATTACAGAGTAAGAAAAGTAAACTAGAGACTGATGCTGCAAATATGAGGGAAAATAATTTAACTTCTTATTTGACGAAAATAGAAACGGGAATAAATAAAAACTTTGGCGAAACTTGAAATTTCATTAAAGTTTCTCGAAAATTTTAAATCAATCAATTATCCTTTGAAGAGAATCTTTAAGAGCTAAACATTATTTTCCAAGAAGGGAGGCCAAGTCGTTGAACACATGCGCAAACCTTTTCAACTGGAATGATAACAAAAATATTGCACAAATAAAATTCAACTATCAACAAATATTTTTGCTTGATGCATGTTTTGTTATTAATAAAAGGCAAAAGGGAAAAAAAAGATTGATATGAATACCGAGAAAAAAATATAAATTAATTCATATAATAATAGTAATAAAATAAAAAAACTAATAATAATAAAAAAATAGTAAAAAAGAAAAACAAACAAAAAAAAAAAAAACAAAATCATTTTTAATGAAAGCACACGAAAAGTAAACGAAAATAAATTTAAATAAAAAATATTTCTTCCGTCTCATCATTTCATCGTTGTCTCGTTGATTAAAAGCGTACACTGGAAGTCGATTGAAAACAAAAAAAAAAAAAAAACAGAACTTTGTTTTATAAAATATAATAAAAATATTTGCTCACATACTACTCCATACAAAGTGTTCATCGTCAACTCGGGGATATTTTGTAAGAATTTTAAAACATTATTGATTTTAAAATTTTGCTACAATAACAAAAAAAAAAAAAAAACCCCAAAAAAAAAAAGAAAACAATTTTCTGTAACGATTACTGTGAATAGAAGTCAGCAGCGACACCCAAAAATTTTATCAGACAATAAAAGAATTGCAGGAAGCTTTTAATCTTCTAAGAAAATGTGTAAGTTTTTTTCAAGAAGAAAAGAAAAAAAATTTATCTGTATAAATATATATGTATGTATGTATGTATGTAAATATTGTATAATACTATGTGAGCTTAAACAGGAAGGAAGCGAGTAAAAAAGAACATAATATTCCTGTTGATGTCACCGTAAAAGGATAATCAATGTCATAATTATTTGATGGACGTGTATGTGCTTATGCTTAATCTGTGCAAGTGTGTATCTTTGTGGGTTTGGCCCTTTTTTAATTTCTTCCTATTTCATCTTAAATTAGAGAAAGCTGCCTAAAGGCATAGAAATTTGTGTAGGTGTATATATATATATATATATATATATATATGTGTGTGTGTGTGTGTATATATTTGTGTGCACCTACAACTGTAGGTATATATTTATATATATGTCGATTTATATGTATATACACGCCGTAGGTATGTCTATATTCTTCCCGGGTACTTTTGTCTTACATTGTTGATGTTGTTCATGTAGCCGTCTCTTCATTTCTATTATTGTTGTTTTTGTTGCGATGCAGCTTTTGTTTTACTTTTAATTGTTATGTTATTCAACCAAAGTTTCCAACATAATCAGGGGTGTGTCTTTGTATAGGTTTTTTTAGTACACGCGCCAATTCTAATCAAGTGCATACCACGAGTAGCTTATTTATCATAAATTTCCCTTACAGGCCAACTGAGTTAAGTGGTCTTAGAATAAAAAATATATTTTGGGGACGTAGTGAAGTAGTGTTAAGCTTTTACACAGATACTACCATGGTCAACCAATGGGAATAAGTAAAGTTGCCTAGAAATGCCACGACATACAGAAGCTTTATTTTTATAAAAAGGCCCATGGAACACATACGTCTCCTTAAATCTGAATGCTTAAAAAATTCAATTTTTCCAACTTGTACTAGACAAAGTCGTCAGCATGTTGCAGTAACAGTCATCGTGGACTGGCGTCAACTGGACAGTCGTTGTTTGTTGAAAAACAGGCAAAGCCTTTATAATTCGATAACCGGACCATTGCTTTCGTGATTACATCCCAAAAGGCCCAAAACATGATCTGACCTAATCTTAATTCGGCAATATTATTCCATATAGCGACTTTTCGAAATAAAGCGCTGTATGGGGAAAAGTCGACCGATCCAAACCATTTTCAATAGTGTTCGTCCTTCGGCCAAAACACACGGACAGAAAAGTTTGGAGCGAGTCATAAAATGTATTCATAAAATGCATATGCATAAAGTGATTCAGAATCGATGGATTTTATAAGAAATGGATATGTCGTAAGTTCGTCTGGGTGTTGCATACGTCTGCCCCGACTTAATACACATTGTACCACAACTTGTATAAGGCTATAACGACTTCGTTTTTTTAAGAACGGCTGCATGACAGGGGGCTCAAAAGATTGCCCCAGACGAACTGAATTTTTCTCTACCAATTTAAAATATCAAAATACTGTTACTCAGCAACTTTTGTCGAGAAATTTTGAAAAGGGCAACGACCTTTCAAAATATGGGGAGTTGTCGAAACTGTTTCAATAGCGTTTATGCGTGAATCAAACTCGTCTATATACGAAATTTCATGAAAATACATGGGCAGACATCAGACGGACAGTCACGCTTGTATCAATTCAGAAAGTAATTCAGAAATAATTCAGAAAATGATTTTGAATTGATCGGTATAATAAAAGGTGTGTCTATCTTAACCCCTTCTGGGTGTCACATACGTTCGCACAAACTAAAGATACTTTTGTAACACAAGCGGTGTAAGGTATAAAACTAACAACACATTTAATCTTCATGTCTGTAGCTATCGATATATGAAGGCGATTTTAGAAATATCGAGTTTTCAATGGTTGGCGATTATTTAAGGGGAAAAGTTCCATCTTCAAGCAAAAAGTACAATTTTGTCTAACTAAATAATGTTTAAGTTAACTTATCGAAAAACTGCTACAAGACATCGAATCAAAAGAATGAAAAGTGTAGAATCTACTATCTTGGCCGTCTTTATTTTATAAAATCGGTATATCTCAGGGGCCACATAGAAGTATTGAAAAATTTCATGGACGAACCCATTGTATCGCAAAGCTGATACTGTCCCACCGGTTCAGAGTGGCCATACGGGCGAGATTGAACTCGGGGTAGATATCAGGACACGGTACATGGATGGTTCAAAATAGGAAAATGGAAAAACTAGGGCTGGCGTTTGTGGCCAGAGTTTTCAAAAGGTAATATCAATGGGGTTAAGTCCTTCCATATTGCAAATAGAAGCCTATGCACGACTTAAAGTCTCTAAAAGGGCAAATAATAACATCTAGGCTAGTGTTGGAGTGCCTTCAAACACTGAATGCGCTAGGTAGTCACAATGATGTGCACCTAATACGATTGCCTGACCATTCGTATGTTGAGGGCAACGGAAGGGATACCTGTCTAGCTAACAGGTAAGACCAAGGGATTATGATGGGCCCTGAAGCTTTCTGTGGCGTGCCAAGAAGCCATATTAGTAGGTTGGTATCGCAACGGGCATAAAAAATATACGATTTCCATTGGAAAAAGTATTCATCAAATCATCCGGTCTGGCCCATAAATCGCTGGGATTAACAAAAAGCAACCTAAGTGCAGTAATGGGCTTCTACACGAGTCATAATTTCCTCAGATACCATCTGAAAAACATGGGTACGTCCGATACCGATTCATGCAGATTCTGCCAAAGGACGAGTGAGACGTCCCGTCATATTTTACGTGGCCATCTGCAGGATCAGACATCATTTGTTTGGCGAGCATTTCATAGCGGCGGACACGATAGAGTACTCCGGCCCAAGGCAGTTGGCGGAATTCGTACGAAATCTACGAAGGAGGAAGGGTAGGAGGGCTAAGGGCACAAGCGAGTACAATAGATCTTCTAAGTCGCGGTACAGATTGCTCACGCAAGTAATGATAATAATATAATTTTATAGCCGACCTTACAACAAACCCCAAAAAGTTCATACGCAACTTTTTGTCTCTTGAGAGAAACACTGAAAGTATCATATCGCTCTCAGACTGATTGCTTCTCAACGATCGTCGCGACCTGAACGAACGTAATTACTTTGTAAGGCCACTGTCTTAGAGGGGCTAGAACTCAATAGAAAGAACTCAAGTTGCAACTTCCTAGTCTCTTTCCTAAGTGAGTAAAAATTGTTTCACCTAATTATTCTCTCTACATATTTAGTTGAAAGCTTCTTTCAGGCAAAGAAAAAACAATTTTTTTTTCTTTGAAAGTTTGTAATTAGGGTAACAACATGCAAAAAGGCGCTCTAGCGAGGCATCTTTCATTTATGCAGTAAATAGCTGGCTCATATTTAAAGTCAAAGCAAAAACAATCTCATTGAGTCCACATATTTATGGTTAATGAGACCGTTGCGGGTTTTAAAAATATTGATTGAACGAACAAAAGCATTCTTTTGTCTAACTTAATTTATCGAAAATCTCCACGTATTTCACGGGAGATTATTATTTGGAAGAGACATCGTAAAAAATGCGAATGAGCAAAAAGTATAAATTGTTAGAGTTACAAGGCTTGCACTTTTGGAAAATCGTATTTCGAGAGAAACGCTTTCGAAGTTTCAAGTCCCCGTATACTGGTGTACGACTAATATCTTTGTAGCCCATACGTTTAACACGCTGATAGTCCGAAAAAAACATGAAAAGGGAAATAGGAACGGCCGCTGACTGGAAAGTGTTACGACCATTCCCAACCTAGCACAGCTCTGCTACTCAAATTTCATCTATTTAAAGGACCATCTAAGGCAATCTAAAAAAATGTATTCTCTAAAAAACGTCAGGCCACAAGGCGCCTGAGTAGACGAGTAGATAAGATTTGCGACTATCGTTGCAGGATTTGCGGGTTCTAATCTTAAGGGCGATAGAGTTTGTCTTGGTTGTAGTTATAGCGATTGGACACACACCCATCCGTTAGGCTTGCGGTCGCCCCACTTCTCTATCACTTTCCTATTTTCTTTCTGGCCATCACCGCTGTTACATGAATAGGGACCTGGAAGATTTTTTCATGGTGTCTTTATTGTAGTCCTTGCTCAGTATTCTAAATTTGAACTGCGATATTGTAGTCCTTGCTCAGTATTCTAAATTTGAACTGCGAAATTTCATTCGGAGATTTTTTTGTCATGCTCTAGGGACTTATTTCAATCTTCTCGACCTTAGAAATTGTAACAGAAAAATGGTTTAATGTCTGAATCGAATCAGAATCGTACGCTCATCTAGAATACATATTCGATGGAATCACTCTGTAAAGATATTTTGCATGGATAATTCGGTAATTAAATCCCAAGACATATCTGTCGCAGTTAGGTTTTCGCTAATTCGTAATCAATGAAAGCCGAAATTCACAACGCGAGTTGAAGAAAGTATTCACTAAGATGCAAAATGTAATGAAATACTGAACTCGTAGAATATTTTTTTTTTTTTTTGCTTTCGAAATACGTGGCCATGTATAAAGAGATTGTCGTACTTGCGAAATTTCACAGCGAAAATATTGATCTCCAAGATATTGGCTCAGCCAGCCGATCATGATATCAATTAAATCAATTTATTTAACTGACTGTGATCAGCATTTCTATCTCCGACTAGCATTTCGATTTGTGTATTTAATAAAAAATATTTTTTCAAGCTCTGCACGCACATGCACTCGATAACTTAAAACTCTGTTTGTTGTGCATTCTATGAATGAAAGAAATTTTGAAATTTTGCCACAAAGATTGTATAAAACGTGCCCCTAAATGTCTTGCTTACCTAATCACTACATCGGGGATGTGATATGCTATAGGCATTATAGGCATTAAAGCAACCTTCGCACATAATGCATTTCATAACATTGTTGTATTTTTCATTGGCTGCGTTATTGTAAATCATTTCTGCACCTATTGACATATTTAGAGTTGTTTATAGTTATAGTATGAGAACTTTTTCTCTGACAAAGAAAATTAGCACTTTTGTGAAAATGAACTCATGCGTAGCGTAGCGCTTCAAAAACAAGTTTGAAATGTTTTATGGTAAGTAAAAGCGTTATGCTCAAAGAGACTTGATGCACTTATACTTAACTTAACTTAATCTAAAAGAGGCATTCATTTATTTATTCATATTTATTTGTATTTTTTTGAAATTGTTTATCGTCTATACGTATAACGTAATAATGCACATGAAGAGCGTAGTAGTAATGGTTAGAGGTAATCATTCGTATTATGATTGATTTCTTCATTTCCCGTTCTTTTTAGCTAAAACTCCTTCTTTCGATAAAGAACGTGATTATATTGGTTTTGCAACACTGCCCGAACAAGTTCATCGAAAATCTGTCAAGCGTGGATTTGAATTCACTTTAATGGTCGTCGGTGAATCCGGTTTAGGCAAATCGACTTTAATCAATAGTTTGTTTTTGGGAGATTTATACAAAAATCGCATTATACCAAATGTGGAAGAACGGATTGAGAAGACAACGCGAATCGAAAAGAAAACAATGGACATTGAAGAGCGCGGAGTACGTTTAAGATTGACTGTAGTCGATACACCGGGCTTTGGCGATGCGATCAATTGCGAAGATAGCTGGAGAGTATGCACGGCTTACATAGATGAACAAGTAAGAACAAGAAGAATAGTCTATAAAGCAACAAAAATTTTCTAATAAATCTTTTTTTTTAATCAAATAAAAGTTTCGTCAATATTTTACGGATGAAAGCGGTTTAAATCGTCGTAATATCCAAGATAATCGAGTGCACTGTTGCTTGTATTTTGTACCACCCTGGGGCCATAGGTAAGTGAAAAGTTTCAATTGAACAGCAATTCGCAGTGAAGACAAACTCAGAAAAGCAAAAGCAAAAAAAAAAATCTTACGAAAATATGAATAACATCTAACGGGCCGAACAGCTGTTCAAATTTTCCAATCGTAAAAAATTAAATAGCTTTGCAACGTGATTGCAACGCTTTCGCCTTCATAGTACCATCCTTTTTTTTTGCGTTATAAAATCCTGAAAATTTATTATATGCGTAAAATATATTTCTAAATTTTCGATTTTTTTCTTTACCTTTTTCCAAGTTTACGTCAAATGGATTTGGATATGATTAAACGTTTACAACGTAAAGTGAATATCGTTTTGGTTATTGGCAAAGCCGATTGCCTGACTAAGACAGAGGTACGCAACTTAAAAGAACGCATTTTGCGCGACCTGGAAGATAATCATATACAGTTATATCAGTTTCCTGAATGCGATTCCGACGAAGATGAAGACTTTAAGCAACAAGATCGTGAACTAAAAGCTTCAATACCGTTTGCGGTGGTCGGTAGTAATACAATTTTGGATATAGCCGGTAAAAAGGTGAGAGGTCGTCAATATCCGTGGGGTGTTGTTAATGTGGAAGATCCTGAACATAGTGATTTCATTAAGCTAAGGACTTTTCTCATCTCTACGCACATGCAAGATTTAAAAGACACCACCCAGGATGTGCACTATGAAAATTTCCGAGCTCAATGCATTTCACAAATATCACAGCATGCTTTACGAGAGCGTGGCAAATTGAAGCGTGATTCGATTAGTTCTACTAATGGTTTTGAGTCGGTCATATCCGAAACAGATCGTCTACTCTTGCAAAAAGATGAAGAGATACGACGAATGCAAGATATGTTAACACAAATGCAAGAGAAATTAAAGCAGACTCATCTTATGGAAATGAAGAAGAATGATAGTGTCATAGATGTTTAGAGAGCGTTGAAAATCGCGAGACGTAAAAAGAAGAGAAAAATTTATCGATTTACCTCTTTTCTATAGGAAAATCTCCTTCCAATTATATAATATGTATAAGCCCCCACCTTCCTATTTTCCCAACCCAACAAATTATTTCAATCCCTGAACCTTCATATTAACGGTCTCTCTTTTACGGATTTCTTGGAATATTCAAAAAAAAAAAAAAAAAAAAAAAAACAAAAGCAAAAACGCACATAGAATTTTAGTTAATTTAAAGGAAAAACCCGCACCAAAAAAGAAAAACAAAACAAAATTTTTTTTTAAAGAAAAGAAAAAAAATGCAGCAACCAATAGTTTCATGTTAAACAACGATTAGCGTCTAATGAAAGGATGAATTTACGATGCAATAAAAACTAATAATCAAATAAACAAAAAGAAAACTTTTTTTTTAAATAACAATAATAATAATAATAATAATAATAGTAATAGTAATAATGATGAAAAAAAAAAAAGAAAATAAATAAAACAGAAGATTATATTAATGGAAAATCATATTTAATCTGAACCCCACCCACGAAGTGAAGCAAAAAAAAAAAAGAAAACGAAATATAAAACTGTTCCCAAAAAAACCTTAAAACATTACAACATAATCTAAAAGTTAAAATCTTTTTGTGTATTCAGGATTTAACATAACCCCAAATATATTAACAAATACATGAATAATGCAAAAAAACCAAATACCAAAGTTCAACACACTTTAACGAATTAATTTTCTATTTTATTTTTGTTTATTCTTATAATTAAGTTATTAAATAATTTTACTAAATAATTAACATAATTTAATTAGTTAATTTATTAAACAGTGCTATAAATTTTATTTAACGACAGCAAAAATAGCAAAAAAAAATTAAAATAAAAATAAAAAAGAAGAAGTGAAAAGCGAATTTAGTCACACTTTTGTTTTAATTGTATATTTTTTTAAAAAGTCTACTCTTTAAGTTATTAATGCTTTATAATTAAAGATAAATATTTAGTTAAAATGGAGAGTTTCTTCAAAGTAATAAATTTAAATGCATAAATATTTCAACTTTAATTGTTTAAGTTTCAATGTAAATTTTAATTTAAAACAAAACAAAAAAGAAAGTATGTAAAATATATAAAAAGAGAGACTTTAAGTGAATTTGAACAGTAAAACAAAAAAAAAAAAATTTAATTCCAATAAAAAATTCTTAATCAAACGAGAAGATAATATAAATAAAGGATGTATTCGGCTAGAGGTAAACCGCGAATCATCACTCAATCAATGGTATCCCGGGCTTATATCAAAATTTCAAGTTACGATTTTTTTTTTTTTTTTTGCTTAGCGATGTTTAGATTATCCGTCTACAATCAACAGCTTTCCCTTGAAAGTTTTTTTAAACGCAATTACCAATCGGTTTCCATTTATAAACGTATAAGCTATTGACAATATTGTTTTCAAATTCTCTGCAGGAAGCAAGTACTTTTTCAAACATGAACTGCATAAAAAAAAAAAAAAAATCTGCTCTGCTATGTGTCAACCTTCAATCCTTCCTTCACTTCCTATTAACAATCGGCAGTCGAAAGCGTGTATATCTCTTATTATGGGTGATATTTTTTTTATTTGTTCTCTGTACTGTCACGACACGACCTTGTCTGAATTTACAAACTAACTTACCAATTTCGTTAACGAGTTTTGCTTGCCCCAGGATGACAGCAAGGTAATAACGAATATATGTAATATAAGTAAACTTTTTCAAGATTTTATATTGAAAGTAAAATTAATAAAACTAAATTAAACTTTAGCTCTGCACACAAAAATTGACAACTACTGCACTGTCTCAATCTTTGCTCTTTTCTTTTGTCTAAATGGAGGGACAAATTAAATAACTTACACTATTTTACAAACAACTTTTTTTTTAAACACGGGCCTGGGAGCAGTCAAAACAAAAGTCTCTGATCTAATTAAATTTTAATACTAATCGTTGTTAGATCAAAATATTTGATCAAATTTCATTGTCGAAACCTGCCATCATGAAGACAGGTAACGCATATACATAAATAATAGCAAGTAACAATAAGAAGTCGATATAAGCGAAATAATTTTGGGTATTGCGTGCATCTACACGTATTTAATTTACTCTTTTAACAAGTGACATATTGTCTGAAGAGATGATTGCTGTACTGATTGCTGTACAATTGCTTGTTACTTGCGATGAAAATATACTAAATTTATGCGAAAGTATGCAACATTAAATATGACAACTAATGGATTCGTCTCTCATCATCATTATATGGAACGATTTAAGCTTCAGCTACCCATCTATCTATCAATGCATGCTTAAGAAAGTCATACAATACTATTGACATTTCTCTTAGCGATCCAAAACCCGTAAATGAAAACTAGATACTGACCATAATAAACTTGTAGAATTGGCCAAAAAGTCCTTGAGAAATACTATCCAAGAACGTAAGTTTTCTTTCAAAATTTAATGATGATGCAGTTCACAAGAATTGGAATAAAAAAAGAATTGTATTTAATTATGACCGAATATGTTAACACCTGTCATTTACTTCTTTCTGTTCTTTCTTAACAAATTTTGTAAACTTTACATATTACCTAATAAAATAAAATGATGCTTGCATGCGTAACCGTCATTAGTATCGTAACGCTAAAAGGTATAGAAATTTCCCATAAAAGATAACATCGCGAAAATCTAACATAACACGAACGAAACATAATACAATTAGAGAAAAATGTAAGATATGCTTCCTCATTCCCTTTCCCACCTTTCTAAAACTCTTTCGTTACTTTTCACTGTAGACGGTGGCCAGCTTGGAATTAAGATTGAAATGAAAGAATACGCCTAGAATCGACGATTTATCAATCCGCAAATGTGCGTGTTCGTAACATTTGTGTATGTTAAAACTCGTGTAAACTCGTATAAACTCGGAGCATGTAAAGTGTTTGTGCGAATACGGCGATGATCGTGAATTTAGAAAATCGTGTTTACAATTTGTGAAAAACTATTACTTACAAGTTATAGCAAATATTAATTTAAAAGTCTGTAAATATATATATATTCTACAGGGCCATCTCCAAAGTGAATATAAAAATGATCTCTGATCGTCTAACTAACAAATTAAAGCAGTTTTCGATAATAATTATTTATTTAGTATGGATTTTAAAGGCTGCCGGATAACATAGATCATATGCTCGCCAGTATTTTGGGTAATTTTGGACGGATTTGCCGACCAACCAATTTGAGAAAAGTCAATGGGAAGCATTTATAGCCAAGTTTAGTAGTTTCGACAAAGTTTAGCAATTTCCAGCTTGATCGCATCGGACAAAAAAGGAGGACAAGATCCAATAACCAGTATGTACCCATATAAAAACATCAATAGTCTTCGTTTTTTTTTTTTTTGTCATTACATATTCAAGTTACAATCTGATCAAAAAAACGAAGTAAAGAAAATAATGGAGGTTATTGTCCCCCAATGGTAAGAGTATAGCACTACACATATGCTGTTTAAATAATAAAAAAAAAAAATGCAATACAAACTTGCAAAATTCATTAAAGTAATTTAGGGACCAAAAATATGCAGCATTTCAATCTTCTCATTTTATTGGATTCATTCAGAAGAGATATTGACAAGCGATCTTTGAAACTTTTTTTTACACATTCCAAATCTTTGATAAATTTAATATACCTTTAATGATGGAGATAAAGAAAAAAAATTGATTAGTCAGTTTCTTTCTAAAGAAGAACTTACCTTAAAGCGAAGACATTTTTATGAAAAATCATTATTAACAAAATTTTAAAGCGTAACATCAAGTCATACTCTCGCTCACAATGGGTAACTATTAACAAATGTTATTAAATATATAGAAATTTTAGTTTTCATTTCATAAAAATATTTGCAGTGAATTTTTTCAGATTAATTTACATAAAATTAATTTTAATTATGACAATCGTTTGGTCAGTAATTGATTCTCGGGCAAATGAAAAGTCCACTTTGACCATTATGGATAATCATAATTTGACTAATACTCTTACGGCAAGTGTAAGCCCTGTGGACGCGTATGCTAGTAATAGTAATAATCGGATGAGGAGTAAAAAATCGCAAAAGAGAACACCAATGACAACAAATTTACCTATCATCTTGAAAAATGCTAATGCTGATGCTGATCATGTTTCTTCATCTACGCCTTTAATAACAAAACGTCCTAGCGATTATGACCAAATTCCCTGTACCTGTGGCATATTCTTGGGCTCTCAACTGAAATCACAAAATATTACTAATAAGTCAGCGTTAATTATTAGCGAATTGAATCGCTTTTATAATTGCGATACACGTGGTCAGATGCGCTGTCAAACCAATTGTTTGGAACAGGTTCATAACACTGAATATAAGCTAAAAAACATAAAATTTATATTTAATATCGATCCGTGTTTTTCTTCTTCTTTTACTTTCATGCAGATTATGCAATTTTTACCCAAATCGGACCGTATAATATGCGCCAGTTCATCGGATGATGTTCTCAACGAGAAGGCTTATTTATTAATTAAAAATTGCCGCAACTATTGGATAAATACTAATCTCACGTCTGGACATGAGTATTGTTGCAAAGCTGGAAGACCTTATAAATGTACAAATAAATGAAATATTGAATGTTAGTTGGCGAGAATAGCGTTCGGTCAAATGCAAAGTATATATGATTTGCTGTAATTCGTACGCAAGAAATGCGAAAGCTTTTTACATTTTTATAATAATTTATCGTAAGTTTTACACTTAAGGATGACGTGAAATTAGGTGAAATTCATTCTGTGTTTCTTACATAAAGTATATGCGTTTTTTTTTTATATACTAAGCATAATAAAAGTTGGAAAATGTTTAATTGAAGTGCTACTCGATCTGCGAACTATGAATCTCAGATTAACGAAAAGTATGCAAAAATATATGAAACAAGAAACTGACAACCATTTTTTTTCTTTTTTTCGCAATGATTCTCGAAAAAGTTTTATCCGTTTTTGGAATGAAAAGATTTGGCACACGTCCTTTTCTATGTCTGCCACGATAATGTTCCGTGGACGCAAGAGTAAATTCCTGACTTTGAGAAATTGAAAGGAAGTATATACATACTAACAAAAACAAAACGTTTACGTGCATAACTTTGAATATCAAAAACAAAAATTAGTCAAATCGATGGACCCCGATTTGTTTGTTATTAGCACAAATTAGAGCTGAAATCATTAAAAAAAAAGCGAAGAGACGCTGCTAGGATATGCTAATTCGGAGCAAGAACCGAAGCCTAATCAATTAAATTAAAACTCTTTCCATTCGCTAATGTGATCCAACCCATAAGTTTTAATTTAACCGCGTGTACCTTTTCCAATTTGTGCGCCAGGCCCAACCGAGCAAGTAGCACTGACTGTGGAGGAAGAGAGAATCTATCAGTCGAGCCAATAAATTTAGACGAGGCGATCAGTGCGACGAAAACTTGTATGTATTTAGCGGACCAACTAAAACTTTTGCAAACGAAGCGTTGCCGCTCATAGGCGAGACATAGCTGTATATATAATTGTAATGTAAGATTTTGATTTACTTTGTAATTGCTTTTTACACATGTTTAGCATGGTGAGGCCGAGAATGACATTCCAACTAGGAAACGAAAGTCAGTGCATGTGGGTAGAATTTCTTCGGATGAAGAATCCTAAATAATGATAGAACATTCTGTTAACTTTCGAACACAACTCGAAAAATATAGTCATGAAACCTTCCAACAATAATGGTTTTCGTAATCGCAATCAGAGTGCAAAAAAACACGCGCCCTTTTCTCAGCGGTCAAATGGGTCAAACACAGAGGAGATGCTCATAAGTGGCATATCCCGCCACTATTATCCATATATTGTCCCTTCCAAATGTCACTTATCTTGATCGACAAGGTGCCATTGACGGCTTAAGCAGTAATTTTATTCTTAATAGTTTTCCAAATGGATCCAAAAAAATGTTGCTTAATTACCTTATTAGGACGAGTTGTAATTTCGACATGGGTTGCATATCCTAGTAGAAATGTGGAAGAAATCAGTGACTGAATGAATAATTTGTAATCATTTCTTAAGGTTCATGCTTTACTTGGAAACGCCCTTAAGATCAATGGACACAAGATGAAAACAATATAGAAATATGTAAACAGACAGAACGTTTGAAAAATCTTTAAAGTAATAATTTGAATTCATTGAAGATCGTCAAAGAGAAGCCGGACAGCCTATTCCATGTAGTCCACAAACTATGCAAAACCTATAGGAAATGAAAATTTTTATATATCTATCAATTTATCTTCTTATGATTGGTGTCACTGATAGTACAAAGAAAGTGAGGGAATATTCGTATAAAAAAAAGTTTTTGTATTTGTTTCGAATTTAAGAACATTTAAAACTAATTTAAGAAAATTAAAACTATTTATTTATAATGTATTTATAAATTATAATAAAAGTTATTTCAATTACGTGTCATTGTACATTTTTACAAATGAATCCAGCCACCGTTGAAATTGGTCGACATATTCATCAACAACAGTAATAAATGTAATGGCTCCAAAATGCGGCGGATGATTTTCATTTACACCATATACATGTTCTATAAAATGTTCGCACATAATAATGGCACCCACAGCGTGAATAAGTTCAACGTCATGACGCATCGATAACTTAGCAAAGGATTCAGCGAATTGTTTAAGTAACACAAAAGCTTGTTTGGTTAGACAATCTTAAGTGCAGGCATGAAATGGCAAACATTTCATCATTATTATTATTTCTTACATAAGAAAACCCATTTACCTTGTCTGGCCGCTCGACAAGCTACAAAATAATTTTGTAATAATTTGGTAGCATCAGCTGTCCAATCGACAGTACGTTCAGAGATAACAACCAAGAAACTGCGCATATCTTCGGCATTAATCGATAAATGATCTATAGTTGATTCAAATAAACGCAGTGAAGCTTGTTCTAAGGTATAATTAACCAAAGCATCGTGATTATCTTCGGCTGCGTAAATTGGTAAACCGAAAATCCTGTGAAAGCGTAAAAATACGTTTAATAAATTTAATTTTATATTAGTACTGATCGTGGCGTTGACTTACTTAACAAATTTATTGAACATTTGCTGATCATTGGAATTGTATTTAAATGAACGCCAATGAGCCCAAATAGCAGTTTGCAAAGGATAATTTAATGTCGACTTGTCGACAGGTACGCGTCCACTTTCTAGAGTTTTAAATAAGCGTTCCGCGTTTGCCGATTTGATGCGGGACCAATCGCCCACATAACAAATACCGCCGTCGGCTAACAGTATGGGATTGGCCTCAATCCAATTATGATTGCGAAAACCATTAGTATTGCTCGGTTTCACGTCATCAATTGGGCCGACAAAACGAGTGGCCAATTGGCCGACTTCCTTCATTAAATAATTTATCGTATAACTGTCGTTTCCAATAACAATTATAGGTATGGGAGGGATATCAGCATTAGGCTAAAAAAGTTTCATCTTATTAGAAACATAAGAAATAAATTATATTGACCTTAAGGCAAACTTTTGGTACCCGCCACCTTATATACATACATATAAATACAAAAAGTTTTCAAGAATTTTAGTATATATGGGTCGATCTATTTGGTCGGTCGAAATATTTTTATTACATTAATCTTACAAATGCCCCCTAACAGGCATTTTTAAAGAGTTTTATTTCAACACTTCTTAAAATTTATAAGTTCTACTGTATATACCTTGCGAGCGTGTCTGTTTGTAGGATAAAACGATCTTCATTCTTAAGATGGTTGGCGTAAACGCTTGTTTCGAATACAGACCAACATTTGCAATGGAAGGTAGTCTACGCTTTTTTGTCTATTGTAGACGGGTCAGGCCTATTTTCAAAACTTTGCTGCAGGGAATATACTTTGCATGCCAAGTTTCAATTTTCGCAACCGTCACAATTTCAATACGGTTCGATTCAAAATATCACGCCCACCTAAAATATATATAACTACTTTTGACTGTCACAAACGCAAGGATAAAGCTAGTGTGCATAAATATTTCAATGATAAGTATAAAGAGAAAAAAAATATTTTTATTTACCCCAATGGAAGCTAAACTCAATAACAAACCCATCTTCAAAGTAACAAAACAATCCATGGGTATACGATCCTGGCATAGCTGGGCACTCAAAGCATAAATAAAAGCAAAATCTGTATATTTGGCTTTAACAACATCGTACAATTGCTTAACTGATTTAGGAATCGAAGACGCATCCGTGGCTGCGTTATCGTTCGGTGCAACCGTAACATTTAAATCAATGTCTTCGTCTGGTCCAGGGTACAATTCTTGATTAGGAGTAAATCCCAACATATCTTCAACTTCACGTTCAAGATCATTGGAATTTTGGCACGATTCCGTGGTTGTTGATTTTCCGTACTCTAGAGTTAGGTTATCCAAAACATTGTCTGAGCTTTCAGAAGGTACAGACAACGTGTGCTTCAAAATAAAGTTAGGACAAGAAGCCGCTAACCTCTCATTTGCTGTCAGTTCAGGTTGAATTATTGCTTGTGTTTGACACTAGTTTAGACAAATAAATTAAAATTATTGGTTATTTCTCGGCCACCACAGCTAGTGTTTTTCCTAAAAAAACTATTTGTTACCTTTCTTTCGAATGCGTTACTTTTGGCTAATTTAGCGCTGTAAGTCTGTTCTAAGGCGGTTAGTTTTCCAAAATCGACATCATCCATACAAGGTAAATCTAAATCAAAAGATGTATTTCCTTTAAATAAAGTGAACTCGGCAGGGTCTACTGAGTCTTTTGATTCATCGAATTGCTTCTCTTCGTTAACATTCTTAGTAAAGTTATCAGTCTCATCTAAGATAATCTGTTCAATTTGTGGTGTTGCTATAACAACAGACGCTTCCGTTACTCGAGTGTTTTCGATTAATTCACGAGGAGATGACCATAGGTGCATAGATTGATCCAGTGCGTTCACTTCATCCCTATGATAATTAAAATCACATATTTCGAATTCATTCCCGGAAGGTAGAGGCTCACGATTGAATTCGAAAACATTGTCATTGCAACTCTTTTGCGAGCTATTACTGTCCGGGTGGCTAGGTGCATTAAGTAGTTCTTCATTAATAGGAGTTTCAGGTGGGCTGTCAAATTTTAGTAAAGTATCCAACTGGCTGGCCGATACTTCACGAATGGCTGCGATGGTGTCATTTAAATTGCATTGAGGTTCCATGCTTGGAACTCTTGTGTATTTTTTCTTATAAACGTAATATCCAGCTATGAGGTAACGTTTACCCAGTACCAAAGTGCAATCGTGAATATGTTCTTTAACCTTAACAAGGAGAGATCGAAAGATTTGATTTCTTTTATTTGGTGTTTCTACTGCAGCCGCTGGAAGTATACGTAAAAGCCTATAATTTCTGGTACAACGTAGTCTTGGATATTCGCTCATAAGACTTGAGCAACTGCTGCAAACAGGAGCTAAAAAAAAAGAACAAAAAGTACAAAGTAAGCTCTGAAATACTATGTAGAAGAGAGATTTCATTCATTCTTACCATCTGTAGTTGCTGCCTTTATTTTATTATACGTACAACAATAATAAACAGATTGTATGCTATAAGAAAAAGAAAAAAAACTTTATTTCATCTTACGCTCGTCCATAAAATGTACACTTACACCTCTTTTTCCAATTCCGTAAAGGCAACTAAAATACCCACCACAAGACTTAAGCCAGTTGGATATACATTTAAATACGGCTCAAATAATAAATTTTCCTCGAATGGTAAGCCCACAAAACGTAAGAGCAGATGAACTTGATCGATATCAATTGTTTTCAAAGCAAATTCATTACCAGCACTACCACTGCCGGCCTGTTTAATCATATCACGTATAATGCCGAATACGCAATACTTAACAGCGTTCTCAAACTGTACTGGTTCCTCTAACGCCAAATGCAACAATTCGTTGGAAGTTTTTGCGATATCTTCGTAAATAAAGGTTAAAGGTACCACAATGGCCGCCAAAGCATCTTCTGAACGTTTGGAATCTCTATACTTTTCAATGAATTTGTCACCAATTTCTTCAATACACTTCAGCAGTTTATGACCGCGCACAAAATTTTCTATTTGTTGTTGATCTCGAAATCTAATTAAAATTACGAAAAATGTGCACATCCAGCGAGACCTATAGCAAATTTTTCATACTTACGATTGTGAAATATACGTATTGATTAAATTCAAACCGCCGCGATTTTGTTCAGGTTGATTTATGGGAGTCGACGAATTAGGAATGCTGGACATTCTGTTTCATGTCTTGCGTTTGAATAAAAGCGGTACAATATGAAAAGTCACTATAAACATGTGACTGGGTTGCCAAGTTTTAATGAAGAGGTTTCGTTAGAGATTCTCATTTTCCAATTAATTCCTGCAACATAGTGGAACATTTTGGAATAATTCAATAATTACAACTGTGTGCAAAGGATGTTGTATTTGCTGATAACGTAAATATATATATAATATGTGCAATGAATTTTGAATCAATCTTATTATATAAAACGTTGATGTAAATTACTTTTCCCTAATAAGATTATATATGGGGCCAATAGTCGGATAACTTTAAAATTGCGCAACCGTGCACGAAAACTATCATAAAAGATACATATATAGCCGAAAATAGGAAAATCAATGAAAAAATTTCTTTGTTAACAGATTAGATAGATAGATGAGTAGAAAAGTAGTTACAAATTCAAGAAAATATATGTTAATCTCACCTTTAAAAAAGATTTGAATAT
This sequence comes from Glossina morsitans morsitans, assembly GCA_001077435.1. Classification (NCBI taxonomy): domain Eukaryota; kingdom Metazoa; phylum Arthropoda; class Insecta; order Diptera; family Glossinidae; genus Glossina; species Glossina morsitans. The sequence goes on along the minus strand of CCAG010020401.1, from coordinate 96,511 downwards.
AAAGAAAAGTCAAAATTTGAAAATATTATTGTATAATATTATATTGGAGAGATATGTAATAATAATAATAATTATAATAATCATAATAATAATAATAAAAATAATAATAATAATAATTATTATTATTATTGTTATTATTATTATAATAACAATATAATGATTATAATAGTAATAATATAATGATTATAATAGTAATAATATAATAATTATAATAATAATTATATATTGATAAAAAAAATACATTGTAAAAAAGCTAGAATGACATTAAAAGATGAGAAGACCCTTGGAATCTTTATTATTAGTTCATTAATGGATTTATAGATAACTTTTTTATTATTTTATGATGGAAATTAATGCATAGTAGGGATTGAGCAAAAAAATTAACGATAGAGATTTTGGATCGCATAGGTCTACAGGTGTTATCACGAAAACCAAGCCCTTAAATGGAGAGAAGGTCCAATATGCCGGCTTTCATAAAAATGGTGGCGTTGCATGAAATTAATTGGCACTCTTTGGGGTATTGTTATCAAAACGAGTGAGTATTAAGCGAAGTGGTATAGGCTACGTAATGGTCGACGGGTCGATGCCCGATTATAATGCTCTTACTTGTTCTCCCTACATCTGTTCGTAGAAAGCGTTTCAATTTAAGGGAAAATTATATCGCAGACTACCATAATTACGCGTGAATTTTTTAATAAAAACTTAAACTAACGTTTTTCCGCAAGGACCGTATTTCGATGATATGGCTTCCCATGTCGTGTGTAAAAAAACATCTTCTTTGTAAATGTTTTAAGTCAATAGTAGCTACTAAAGAGGATTCGCTGCTTGCTTTGAAGGCTTTAAAAAAAAAAAACCAATTTTTTTAATTTTTAAACTAATGTAGCGAATAACATGAAGTTTTTGGTTAAAAATTAAGACTACAGTTACCGAAGGTTTGCATGAACAATCTATTTCACTCGAAAAGGGTCAATTCACTTAATTTGCTGGCACAAACGAACGCGGGGAGCTGAAATTGAGCGCAAACGTTACTTGATCGATTAACAATGAAAGATAAGATTGACAATCGGTCGTGATCTGGCCACGTACACAGGCGAACAAGATAAGAAATTGAACTCAAACCGACAATATTTTCTTTATTTCGTTTATTTCTTTTCTCCTGACAGCATAGATAAAGGAATTTCCGTTCATCTGCATATTCGGTTCAAAAATGATCCCAATGGGTTTCACTAACCCACACTACAGTTAATGATGAAATTTTTATTCCAATTTATTACCAGTTTCTTTCAAATAAGTGAAGAATGTCTTTGAGAATACGATAGGATCACGATTGAAGTCAAAAGGAAATGCCCGTGCACATAGGGTTTGCGAAATTCTATTAGGCAAAAGAAATGTAGCGCCCTATCATCACAATAAATTTTTGAACTTTACACGATTTGTAACCACTATGCCGAAACTCGAAAGTTAAAAAGGTTCACATTAACCCATTCAGGCGTTGTAGTGTTAATAGCAGTTTGATTAAATTAAAAGAATCGCATAATAAAGAAATCTAGATGTGGCGTGTACATGAGTATGGTTCACTTTCCAAGTTTCTAACTTTCCCCGTAAGAGATAATTCTAGAAATGTTGCTACAGAATTTTACTACAAGACGGGCGGATGGATTTCTCTAAGTCTATGTAGCATTTTGTATGTTGTTTTTTTTTCTTCTTCATTGATATGAAAGCTAACTTATGAATGACAGGCAAATTGAAATTTCTTATAGTTTCTAATTAAGTTTCACCTCTCGGTCATGTCTCTAAGAACTTTAAGTTTTCCTTCAATGCCAGGAGAGAAATTTCGTTAACTAACACAAAGATGTTAAACAAAGTTTTCTTTGAAAAGAAAGAATTCTTGTTTTTGTCATTTCCATTTTAGAAAGTATTTAAGAGGAATTCCTCTAAACGATATTTAAAACTCTAAAGCAAAAAGATGTATCATGTGTCGAAAATCATTCGTCAAATAAATTTTGCCTTTTCCTAAATAACTCACCAGCTGCTCTAGCGGATAAACGAAAGCGGATAAAGAAAGACTTAACGTAGAGTTTGTTTTTATCAATCCATTCCGAATAATTTTTTGAATTGATTTTAAAATGTCTGTCCGTCCATCTATCGGGCATCTGCTCACGTTTCGTCTCAGTTGCAATTTCAGATAACTTTTGATGACATTTGGTATAATATTTTGATGTGTTTTAACCAATTTTCGAAAAGTAATTGGTTCGGACTACTTTTGCAATCACCCCCGGATAGAAAGTGTTGTTTTGAAAATAAATTTTTTAATTTTATGTTTCTTGACAAAAAAAATCGTGAAAATAGTATCATTAGTTTCTGCATAAATGTGGAACCCGCTGCTTAATAAGAGTTCTAGTTTTCCTTAATCTCGTCATATAAGGGTTCTAATGAAACGTAAGCCTTTCTACGGCGGCTGGGTTTCATTATCGATATTGATTAGCAAAAATAGTTGAAGTTGAAAAAGTTCATCAAGTGAAGTGTTGTAGTATACTTAATAGTCGGCCTTACTCGATTATAAAGTTTAATTATATTTTTTTGATGTTGTTGTTTTTCTTGTTGCTATTTATAATATTTGTTCATTTTCTTTCCCTAACAAATCGCATTTTACATTTTATTCAATTTAATGTCTTTGTTAAGCTTCACATGCATTCATCTTATTTGGTAGAAAATCTCTGCAAGTGTACAAGCGAGCGACGCGCGTTAGCTTTTTGCATTGCAACGTACCGCGAAAATTTATGGCTGACAAGAAATTACATTAAAAAGCGTGTGCCACACATGTTTAAGCTAGTGTTGTTGTTTGCATTGTTATGTTATCATTATCATTGTACCCATCACCCACAGATTAAAGGCATATCCGTTATGTCAAAACACTTGGCAGAAGAACCTAAATAAACCCTATGATTTGTATAACATAACTTGATCAAAATCAAATTTTGAAACAATTCGATCTTGTCTGTCCATCCTTGATCTGAATCTGCTTACCTAAATACAACGACGTATTGGAAGTGCGTGCATGCAGTCCAAATCGATCCAAAAGTCATGTTAACAGTACACAACATAAACTAAGTTTTGCTCATGACTAGCGGGCTTTTTCTTTTTGTCCATATCCTACATAAAATCTAATAATAACAATTTTCACGCATAGGACGCATGGACGAAAATGAGACAAAATCGTTCTCGTTCACTAAATATTATAGAGAATCGAAACTTTATTACTTTCGTTTTTTTTTTTTTTTTTTTTTTTTACATAAAGTTGGTGGCTGTAACAATATGCGGCTACAGTCGCTTATAAGTTCGTTTTTTTTTTTTTTTGTCATATTCGCTTTTCTTTTCTTCTTTTTTTTTTTCTTTAGTTACAAGCAAATGCTCTTACGTTGTTAGTTATTTAAAAGGCGAACGGTTTTATTCGTTTGCTAGGCCCCCGTTGATATAATTTATCTTTGCAAAATTTACATCTGGGCCCATAGTTTAGTTGAGCTTATGTATAATGAAAATTTTGATAGATAAATTTTCCATAAGCTATGCTAGCAATTCGAACGTTACCTACCGTACCTTCACCGTATTACAAATGCTTTGTATTACATTTAACTGTTGCGTCATATCCGCTAAATATAGTTTTTTCTAATATGTTCATGAATTTTCGCTACCCTTTCGTAGCTAATCGCACTACACTTTAAACTTCATGTCCCACACTATCTTTTACGCGTCATGCTTTTTCCGTAAAACAGTTTATGCTAAATACTAAGCTGATAAACAACTTAGTATAACTCATTGTCCATAAGCAAATAGCGTTTAGAGAAGGATTTATTCAGTAACGTTAGCATTATATTGTAAACGTTGGTATATCATGTTAGCCATTGTGCGCTATCCGTTACAGTTATTCAGGCCTGTGTAAATGCGGCGATGGCCACTAAACAAAATATAGAGAAACAAGGATATGATGCGGCCACAGCATGGAAGATGTACTCCGCGAAGGGTAAATGCAATGTTTGCACCGATCACTGTACAGCTGGGTGCACACGCTAATCAAAGTTAAAGTATAGTTTACCGCGAGAAAAATTTAACCCAGATATACGTCGTCCGCCCGCTTCTTATGTATTGCGATATTGGAATATGCGATTGCTGTTAATAGTTAATCGCATTACGTGAGTTATTCTTCATTATCTTCTGCCTCCTGCAAGCCATTGCCTATTATTCGTTATCGTATTTTCATAAGTTGTTCGTACTAAGTGTACGCACCATCTCCCAAATACACTTAAGATAGATCGATATGTTATTATACCAATCGCTTTAGTATCACTCTCTTAATATTTCGGTCCGTCTGTCTGCTTAATGGGTCACAATATTCTTGATTGTTTGAAAAGCTATAACATATGTGATATTTAAGATTTCTCGATAAAAACCCGTGTAATATATTAAAATGTCAAAATTTTGACATATGAAGTCGATGGATTTCCATATAGTTGTTATTGTAAAAAGAAAAAGGCATATTATTATGGTTCGATGAGGTCGATTATTAAATATCTTATAATGCTTTGCCATTTCATTTCGCGATAAAATAACAAAAATTATACTTTCTTTCCATGTAAGCAACTACTTTTCATAGGAGTCCTTACGTGCGAGCGGACCGTGATCGAAAATTAGCCAACGATCTTATTATTCTTCACCTATTTCCGTCATTTGCATCCCCCATTCCTCTTTATAAGATTTTTTACGAAAGTCGTTCTTAAAGGGTTAAAGCGCAACATTTTCGTCACATTCTTAACTTTCTCTTATAATCGACGAAATAGTTTAGGAAGTTTTTCTGAACTATAAAATTTGCTTCGCTCCTTCTCCGTTAGCTTCTTTTATTGGATACATGAAGCACTGTGGTCCATAGTTAATTATCGACTATTCACGATCTATCTAATTTTTCTCTTTCATAGTCCATTAATCGTCATTGTAGGGATATATCCTGGCAATACGTTCGGCTCTTAGTCATAGGAAAAACAATGTGCTTTCGTCTTGTGATGATATGTATGTGCTTTGCGTCCATTTTGCTATTGCCGAAGGTTATTAGTCACAATAAAACACTCAAATATCAGTTTTGTGATAACACAAAAAAAAAAAAAAAATAATGCCTTGTGATGTGCTTCCGATTTCAGTGTGGTCTTGTTTAGAAGACGGCAACTAATCAAAAACTGCACAAAATAGTTTTTAAAAATGCGAAGATAGAGTGCAAGACGTAGAGTGTTTACCGATTTTTGTTTATGTTTTTCTCTAGCACTTCAAAGTGCCCCATAAGGGCAGGATTTATGTTTGCATTTCAGAGATTCCTTTTTAATTACCTGTCCACAAACTGAAGGAATAGCAAACGACATTTTTAAAACAATAATAATTCCAATGTTTTCAGTACAAAAATCCCTGCGAAACGTTCAGAATTGTAGCTGGTTTCATGACTTGGTATTATTTACATTGCACTTTACATTGTTGTTGTTGTTGTTGTTGTTGCTGTTCGTGATGTTATCGTTCTTTCTGTTGCTAGTGCTGCTGCTGTTGCTGTTGCTGTTGCTGTGGCTGTCATTGCTGTTAATCTTGTCCTAGACAAAACTAAAATACAATTGACTTGCTTTGTATGCAAGATGTTCATGATGTGCTTTCTGTGCTGTGCTACTAAAGGATAAATGAACTGTAGAATATATATGAAAAGGAAAGATGCACAAGAAAAGAAATGCTTTCAACGGCATACCCTTAAGCAAAATATTTATGCGTTCATAGCTGACTTGTGTTAACAAAAAAATTGCCCTAGTAAAGGAATTGTCTACATGTGCTGACACTGATACCTCGAAGCGATAACATCCTGTAATGCAATGTTAAGGGCATTTATTTCATTTTGAAAAAGTTTCTTACGTCTTACGTAAATGATTGAATTGAATTGAATCCATTTGAGGCGATACTAGAATTAGAAAGTAAAAGTGAGTGTTCTTTATCGTGAGGGAAATATCGTCCAACTGCGATCTTTTCGATCGAAAATGAATAAGATTTTTAAAAGGATTATATCATATATGATAGACTGACTGCCAGCATATATCGAAGAACATAAATTATTATATGATTTACAGTTTGGTTTTGGAAAACTGCGTACCACAATGAAATACAGATGCCTGCAGCATCGACCGACGAGGCGGTCTCAAATTAGATACATTTGTAGTGATTTAGTTGAAGGGCTTACTAATGTTGCTCGGATATTTCTTTCCGTTTCAAAGGCTTACGATCTTGTAAATCATTACATGTTGTTGCACATACCGCCTGGGTATCGTGTAAAAGAAAACGAACTATGGTTATTCAAGAGTTATTTCGTCAGTAGAAAGCAATATATGCAGATCAATGGATGTACAAGCTTTATTGAATCAGTGCGTTATGGAGTACAGCGAGATAGTGGCTTAGGTCCGTTGCTCTTCTCAGTCTGTATAAATGATACAAAAGAGCTTAATTTAATTGGCAAGATTATCAAGTTTGCCGACGATCTGTGCTCATTTTATCCTTTCAAAGGTGATTTGATATATGTAATGTATTGGAAGATGGTAACTCGGTGAAGACGAAAATGACGGCAAAGTTAAAATAATGAATTCTTGCTTTAGATCTCTCTTTCTCTCTCTCTCTCTCTTGTTTGTTCTTTGCTTCTGATCAACCCGTGAGCTAGCGGCGTCGCTTTGCTTATATAAATATAAAAAAAAAAAAAATTCGAATTTTTAGACTTGTTCAACTTGTGAATTCATCTTTAATGTTTAAATGTGCGCATGTAAATCGTCTTAATCTCAAACCAGATAAGACGGTATTAGTTCGCCTTAAGCCGAATTCTTCAAGTTTCAATGATTTCTCTCTCTCTCTCTCTATCTCTGGGACCATTTTAAATGAAATCCGCACAGTCAACAAGTATTTGGGAATTACATGAGACTCAAAACGAATTAAGTGCAAAATATAATTACACTTACATTGTGGAGAAACGGTCTCTTTATGTCTGCAAAACGATGAAAATGATATGCAAGTTGTCGATATGTTATCCAATCATTTCACTGCATAAGGACATATGTATGTAAGATGGTATTTACTAATTAATGAGCTGCTGGACTATCAAGTTCTAATGTGTGTGCGTTCACATCCATTCATAATATCGGTCACTGTATCGTATCTTATTTACAAAATCAAACAAATCTCAATACGAAAAATGTAATGAGCCTAAGAATTCCGAGATGTGGTTTTAAGCAACGTCTCGATTACGGTGATAATGAAAAGTCTAATGACTTACGTCCTGATTTAAAATCTTCTTGCAACGAATGTTTGCATAATAGCAGGCTTCTATGATAATCTAAATTACATTTCAACGGTCTTATGAGTGAGAATTTTTACACCTTGTGGTACAGGGTATATTAAATTAGTCCAGACGTATGTAACACGTAGATGGGCTTAATATAGATCCACGTTTTATTACTAAGCCTGTTTCTCTGTCTGTCCGTCCGTTCATCTGGCGTCTGCCCATGTACATTTGTGTTCAAGTTATAGATCGCAATTTTCGAGATGTTTTAATGAATTTTGATATACTGACATGCTTTGGCCCAAAGACGAACACTTTCGAAAATAGTTGGGATCGGCGCGACTTTTTGGACCACTTGCCATATAACGCCATATTTTGAAAAGCCGTTGTGTAAGCGACTGTTTGATTGATATAGGCTATTTAATGGTGGGCCATGTCCCACTATAGTCCTTCTACTTGTTCTGAACAATAAATTAAATAAACAGAAAAAAATATTAAATTTAAAATCAAAAGATGCCACGTACAAGATACGGGAATTCACTGAACTTATCCTATATGATTTTCTCTTTCTCTTTTTAAATATAGATCTGTTTTATGAATTTCCTAATAAATGGTTTTATCACGCACGACTACATACACGTTTGGGATAAGTATATTGATTGAATTTGCACGAAAGTGTGCAATAATTAGGTCGTCTTTAGACAGATTTCTTATTTCTTATAATAACTGATTGTTTTCTGAAGAAATTTGAGCCGGTTCGCCCATCTGTTAGCTCATTATCTGGCCGTGTATACCTTTGCTCATTCCAAAAGCCGCTATTGCTAAGGTATTTTAATGATTTTCAGCTTATATTTTGGTCCATGGACGAAAACTATTTTCAAAATTTATTTTGAAAAGTTCGTTACATGAAAACAATTTGTTATTTTTAATATTTCCAACAAAAGTCATCACAACACAGTACTGTGGTAGTTGGAAAAATGTTGAAGCAACTCTTCTATAAGCGTTTTAAGAAAACATCACTCTTTACATGGCAACAAGATCAAGGTCGAATTCGTAAGATTTTATAATGACGATTGGTTGGGAATATCTGTGATCCGATATATAAACTTACGTTTTTAACTTTTTAAATTTCCAGGACATAGGTACAGGTTTTTGCACTCCCTTTCAATACATAAGTGTTCTCAGTGTAACAAGTGTAACAAGTGTAACGAGATTCAATTTGTAGTATATTGTGATGAAAGTTGTGCTTAAGTTTAATGGAATCGATCAACCTGATTATTAATATTCTCGGGATGTGATGTACAAATCAGTTAATGCGATCTATTAAGATTTTTAAATTATGCAAAATGTTGCCTTTGAAGTGATATCACGTCGTCAAGTTAGCAAACAAACGATGGCCGCAATGCATGATCTCAAGCAAACCTAAAAATTCATTTCTGATCGTTGCAACTGTATGTTTGCCGTGAGTCTATATATAAATCAATATGTTTTCTTCGTGAAAGTACTTCTGTTACCACATCGTAAGCGATTTATTTCTCTTCTTTTATTTTTCCACTTTAAAGCATTGATGTGGTGTAGAAGCTTTTCCGCCAATTGTTGCCTCTTCCACAAACGATTGTGTGAATGTTTCGTTTTGAACAACTTACGCTTGCTTTCAGGTAATCGAAAGATTATCTGCTGGTTGATTCAGACTTAAATAATTGCTGCTAGTTGGCGTCAAAATTCACTTAGATTGTGTGGAAATAGCTTTAAACCACATTTTGAATCTTTCAAATTGTTTTTGTTGATGATTAGCAAAAACACGTCACTCATATGTAAGTGACTATATAAGGTAAACTTCACACACACACACACACACACACAAGTTTTACTGGTAAGTTTGCGGTAATCATTAATAAGTTTGGAGTCATTCAAATTCATTTACGTCTTGTTGATGTATTTTGGGTTCGATGGTTTACTTAAAAGTGTTAAGTTTTCGCAATCTTCGTGCAAGCGTGTGCAAGTCGAAGGAGCATTGTTTATTTATTCATTCATAAGCTTTTCCGCTACACATGTGGACATCAGAGTTAATTCCTTATCGGGTTTTCTAAGAGAGGGTCTCACTTCGCCTATAAGCAATCGCCAAGCTGTGACCCCTTCACGGGAAACTAATATATTCGAGTTTCAAGAATCAGTCAGTATTTGCTCCTGCGCGAAAGTGTGCGTAAAATAGTTTTTTGAATAAAACATTCTGCTGCTGAACCATAACGATTGAGGAAGAATGGAAACCGAGTCGAGCCGGGGGCCCCAGTGAACCATAATGCATGTTAGGGCAATCATTAACATTGACAGTAAACTTGGATACGCTTTGTCCATCCACTTAGAAAAATAGAATAAGAACTGACCCAGTGGAGTTAATCACAAAATGAAAAGCGTTGACACCCACTTTCATATCGATGATTTATTATCTGTCCGAGCAGCACATTGCCGCCCAACAAATAAGTTCTATCGGGGATATGCTCAAAACATCGGTTATCCTGCCATTAAAAAGATAGTAAACGTAGTGGTTAGCGACAGACAATACTCTAAATGATCGTAGCTTTCCGTCATAGAGGGAGTAGCAAAAACTATCATAAAGTTTTTAATTTTTCGATATTCGAACATGTTATTAATGTTATTGTCTCGCGTATATAGTAAAAGCGAAAATAACATCGCTTGTATGGGTGCAGTTAAAAACCCCAACCGAAGCGATAAAATGAAACAGATGTCATCAAAATTTGCCATAAATGTCATGAAGGTTCGTACTTCCTCAAATTTTGTGGTTATATAATAGATAAATATATATCGTGGTAAGTCCCGGGACTTTTCACTTCATATGTTGCATAAGCAATCGCACGCTATCATTTATTGTATGCAACAAATTTTCATTACTCCATACGTGTGGTTATGTTACCCGACAAATTCTATATAATTTTTTTTTCTTGTTCTTTATTTTTATTTTTTTTTTGTTTTTGGACTCTGACCAATGGGTTTTAACACAAATTCATTTTTGCAAACATATAACATGTAAGTATTTCATTAATATTTAACATTTTTTTTTTTTTTTTTCGTTTGTCTCGTTTTTCTAAATTCAGTGGAAAATAAATTTGAAGCAAACCTTCTAGAAAAACGTAAACAAACCTGTTTGCCTTCTACGAGGTTCTTATTTAATATCATTAAACTTTGATTGTCTTAAGCGGCTCCAAAGAAAATCTCACAGCAACAGTTAAGTAAGTTAAGTTTATTGAGCTCTTTAGCTTTTCAAGGCCGTTTCTTTGCAAAAAAAAACAAAAAAATTTATTTAATTTCTCTGTAAATTAACAATTTATTTATATGTAAATATATAAATATTTTTTCTAAAAACTTTAATTACTCACTAATCAAATAATAATAAAGAAATACTTTACGCAAAACTTTAATTGCAAATAATAACAATTAGGTTAAGTTGACAACGTTAGGTTATATTCTTATAGAACAAAATCGTAAGGAAGACGACGCCTATAGGTAAATTCTAATTTTGGGTATTGCAAGTACCGAGAAATTCGTCGAACGGAAATGATGAAATTTCTATGCATTGTCCTTTGAGGTGTGCTTATCCAGGGGATTAGGAAACCCGTTAAATGAATGTCATCCTCGTATCGAAAATGATTTTCGCAAAACACTTCAGAACATTTATTTATGCCTACCAAAGTGTAAGAAAACTCTTTCCTAGCCGAACGCCTTTTAGTTTTAGAGCTAAACGGACATCTGGAAAGGGGCCACTCCTAATATCTATATATTGCCAGGGCTATTTTTGCCCAAAACCTGGTGCTGAGGTAGCGCAGTGGCTTTAGGTTGTTGTTTCACAGGAAAATTTCGTTTTAAGTGTTTTGTTAGCTTTCGGTTGAATTATATTTTCCCCCTTTTTTCCTTTGATATTAGCTCACTTACGCCATTGTCTTCGTTTTCCAAGCATTAATCAAATTATATTAAATTAATTTCGTTTTAAAACCTTTGACTCCTTTATTTTAATTTCACTTATTTCCCTTTCTCTCTGCTTCACAAAGTTCACTTTTCTTAACCTAATTACCTAGCATGACCATCATTGTAATCGCCCTAACTCGACCGACGTCTATCAGGTTGCTCGCCTCGTGACCAACTCCCCTTAATCCTACGTCTTACTCTCTAACTTAGTCTAGCCATCAAACTTCTAAAACTTCGGCTCGTTTTCCTTCGCTTAATCCTAATTCTTTTAGCCTAACTTACTCTAGCACTCAAACTTCTAAGACTTCGGCTTATTTTCTAATTCTCTTTACTTAATCCTAACTCTCTTAGCCTAACTTATTCTAGCACTTCCCTCAGAGACAAAGAAACCGTGAGGCTAAAACGAGGGACGACTTTGGTTCCTCACCTATATATATATATATATATATATATATGTTTTATATATAGCGCTAGACGTTGGAAAGCCATAGTGGGTGTGGTAAAGGCATTTCTTGCATTGCTTTTTTTTCTCAACAATTATCTCAAAATAAATCTTATTTAAGTTTAGGATATAATGACCATTATTATATATGTTATTTCTTTTTTTAAGCAATTTTGGCGACGGGACCGTTATGACTTTGCTGTAGAATTTCTGATGTTCGTAAGTAACAGTTAAAAGCCAAGCGATTTTCGCAGGCTGCTTTTGAAGTCAGCTAGCGGGACAAATGGTAATTGAAGCGGACAATTTCCGGGCTGAGCAGAGCATGCATTAAAATTTGTTTGCCAGGCTGTCGTCTCTGGTTTAGCGTTGTGCTATTATCAGCGGAATAATTCTAAAATAGAAATATATACTAATAACTAAGTATATAAAGGAAAACCCATATTGAGGATTACATCTACATTTACCGACGGGGAATCGAACCCCAGTCCACCACTTAAAGACGGGGGTAATGACAGGCTTAAGTCAATAAAACATTTCTTGAAAATTTTATATTTATATAAAACATAGGAATAATGTGTTAATTTATTACGGTAAAGAATATATATATCGTTGTTTAATCTTCTTAATTATTCTCTACAACACTTGTCGTACAGGGTATGCTAAGTTAGTGCGGACGTATGTAAAACCCAGAAGGGCTTAAGATAGACTCACCTTTTATTATACCGATCAATTCAGAATCAGTCTGTCTGTCTGCCCTCTGTCCACGTGATGTCTGTCCATAGTTTTTCTTTTTAAAGTTGCAGTTCACAATTTTTGAGATATTTTGATGAAATTTGGTACACAGACGTGCTTTGGCCAAAGGACGAATGCTGTTCTGAAAAGTCGTTATATGGAAAAAATTGCAATTTTCATAATTTCCCGGCAAAAGTGGTTAAGTAGTAATATACCGGCATTCTAAATTGGTGTGAAAACTTTGGACGGGCTGGCGAAACTTTTTGAGTCCCCTCTCATATAATCGTTCCAACGGAGACTGAAGCTTTATACAATAAAAAGGACGAATTTACATTATTTCGTAGTGAAATTGGCTCATAATAGTAAGTTGATGAAGAAATCTGCTTTAGCGAATTTGGGCCACGTAGGCCTATTTTTTGGGTACCACGGCATATAAAGATTATCATCATGCCAAAAAGGCCTATTTGTTAATTTTTTTATGATGAAAATTTGTTCGTGATAGTAATAAAAGAAAAAACATTAAGTGCACCTGGTTCGTACCCCATGGGTCTATTTCTTGGCTTCCTCCATATAAAATATCTCGTGAATTGTGACCCCTTCGGAAAAAAGCTTAATGAGGAAGGTAGGAAATTTGGATAACATAGATCTATTTTTTTTTGGACCCCAACGGTGGGCCAAGGCCTTACTACGAAACGCTAACTCTTGTATGGCAAGAATATTTTATCTTCCAATATGCGGGCATTCATTGAAACAGTGTGTACTTCTGTGCGCGAGCGAATAAATGCACTAGGCGATGTGATGTATGGTATTTAATGGTCGGCATTGCCCGACTACAATGTTCTTACTTGTTTTTATTAAGAGCGAGAGAAATGGTAGTGGAGCATGACAATACTTGAACAACTGTATGCAGGAATGAAGACTATCAAGGGAATGAATTTAGGTAATAATGTTCATTAATATGACTCAGTGATTAATTGCATTAAATTAAAATAAATAAAAAAAAAAAAAAAAAACGAAACCAACCTATTGAGAATATACTCTCCCACGAAGAATTGCACCCCGGTCTAACTAGTTATTATATTATCGATGGTATGAAATCGCTTTGGATAATAATGCATTTAAGCCAATTATTTGTGCGATAAATAATATCAAGCACCACCTGGTGACAAATAACTCAATATTTTTCCAAGTGACCAATAAATATATGGATAATAATAAGGATACATATATGAAAAAGTCATGTTTACTTTATACCCACAATATCAAGCGAATAAATGAAAATTGCAAGTTATGTTATTAACAGCGAGCGTGCTATTTAGCGCATGAGAATTATTTCTGCACTGATCATATAGACAGTTCCGGTAATTATTTCTAATAATTTTGAAACAAATAATCGCAATACATTTTAAGAAGCCTTATAAGTAGATCAAATCTATTTACAAATTCGATCCTTTGGCACGTACACGATTCTCTCTCATCTCTTAGAAGTCATCGGACTTCGCGGTGTTTTGCTTCTGCTATATAGCACTAATTCTTTTCGTTTGAAAGATTTGTAGCAATTTGCAAACAATTCTTAACGCTTACTTCGTGTATGGCAAACGAATATATTCGACAAAGTTTTGCGAAATTTTTGTTGAATTTTTGTTATAAAAACATTACTGTCAGAGCTTTTGAAAATGCTAGGAGCTTACGAAACTCTTCCGAAAAGACTAAGAAATCATCAACGATCGTATACATTTATGGGCGTCCGTCTGTGATGGCAATGGGATCAACTAATGAATGAACGATTTAACAATTGTTGACAAAAATGAATTTTAAACGAGTAAATTATTCAACAGCTCTTAGCGAGAAGCACATCTATACCTTAACGTCACTATACTGTAACGTCATTATCTGTCTCTTCTTTAAGTCGCGATTTCTTTGCAATTTTCAAACTCAAGAGTATGTTAAAAGAACAATGCGTTAAAACAAAAAATGGAAAAGAAAACACGTTATAGTGAGCCGCGGCCCGCCATTAAATACCCTACATGACATCGCCTAATACACTTACTCCTATAACGACTTTTCAGATACCTTAGAAATTGCGGCCAGTAGGTTGAACACAAAAAAACAAGACGGACTGGCGGAAAGACAATTTCTAGATCACTTTCTACAACGATCCGTAGGTGTGTCTCAAGTCCTTCTGAATATTGTTTATATACTGGGACCACAAGTCCCACGGTGTAAGGTACAAAAAGATAAACTAAATTAAAAGAATAATTAAAAAAGCATTCTAACCACGTGTCTCAACTAAAGCAGACTGATTATAAGAGTGTACGACATCAATGGAATTTATATATATATATATATATATATATATATATTTGGCTTTGCTAAAGGGAATTGCAATACTAATATAAACGTATGTAACCGTCTTTCAGCGATGGATAGAAAAATTTTAAAGCAAAACTTCTATCCGAACTGAATTTTCGAGCAATTAAAATCCTTTTCGTTCTTCCTCATAATTACCTCTCATTATGTGGTGTGTTCAACAAGTTCCTTGAAAGCCGCAAACTACAATTCACCACAACAAGAACATGTAATTGGTTTTATTATTACACTCTCCCCTAGCGCACAACACTGCAATTATAAAAATATGTACATGCATACATACATATGTATATATGTATAGATCATTTTTGTGGGCATTTAAAGAAACAATGAGTAAAAACTCAAGTTTTTTCTTGTTCTCTGTAAAGCAGCATAAATTTACTAAAATTTATTATTCCCTACGATTGGGGTAAAGTTAATGGTCGGCAATGATTCATAAAATAAGATGAAACTTGTTAACAAAAACATTTTGTTGAAATTTTGTTAATCCTTGAAAAGTGCTCTTGTATACGATATTTTATGCGGCCCCTATGCACCCTCAGCAGATATATGTATGATCGATTACTTTGTTGTAAATGAATTTTATTCTTCCCATAAACATATGCATATGCATAGATATATATAGATATAGATATATGGGCACATGGTCATCTGAGCACAGTGATCAACGGCGAATATTTTTTAAAAAAAGAAGAAAAAAAAATTGAAATGAAAATGATTCCATTGTAAATTAGTGCCAAGAGTGACTGCATGTATGAAGGCAGCAATGGTTTTATTTTTGTGTAACATTTGTTTTACGTGTCGTATGCACAACTGAAACTCTAACTTGTTTCTTTGGAGTGGACAACGAGAAAACAACAATAAAGACTCTGAGCTATAAGTTTGTTTGATTTTTATGCTTTAGCTAACCGTTAGCTTAGAGTAGAGTTTAGCTGCTAGTCTGGTCTTGTCTTGTCTTGTCTTGTCTTGTCTGGTCTGGTTAGTTTGTAATTGTATGCAGCATGGATTACGAAAATAAAAATTTTGCAGGCCTACTCCATACGCTTTACACCAAACGCATGATCAGTTGCGGTTTTTACTTTCATTCGAACGGTTGTTTTTTTTTTTTTTTTTTTTTTTTGGAAAAAAAAATAAAACCTAAAGTTTAAGATTAAACGTTTAAAGTCCATCGCTGTCCTTCTCGTTTTCCATTTAGAATACGATTATTTTGAATGTAAACAATTTTCAAGCGTTTATTGCAGTTATTTTTCTTCTTTTTTTTTTTGTTGTTTTTACTGTTTTAGGTTGTAAATATAATAATATCAAGCCAAGTAGTAGTGATCAAGTTGAAGTTGAATAAATAATTTTTGAAAAGTAAATGTGTATTTTTAATATCAGTTAAAATGATGCGAAATAATGCATTTGTGCTGTAATTATTTGATATGAAAATTACGTAAAAATTTGAAATAAAAATTGGTGTTAAACATGTTTTATGTAATACTGTGCAACCAGTCAGTCACTGTATTATGAAAATCAAGTTTTTCTTTTTGTTTTGTGGAAAATTAAATACAAGAAAATGGAAAAAAAAAAAATAAAACTAACCGTAACAGCAAAAATTGGGAAATTTTAAAAACGGAAAAAAATATTCGAAACAAAAAAAAACATAACATTAGGAATTAAGTAAAATTATGTTAAAACAAAAAAAAAAAAAAAAGAAAAGAAAATGCTGAAATTGATTATAATTGTATAAAGTGAACAAAGAAAAAAAAAAAGAAAAAATTAAGTGCTTAGTTAGTATTATTTATGAATTGACGTCTTAGTCATTCATCATCATTCATAATGTTATTAAATTTCAGGAAAAAGTTTATAAGCTTCTTGGGATGACTTCTGCACAATTTCGCTTCTTCCATGTCAGCGCATTAATGCACTCATTCTGATTACATTTTCACGATATATTTACCTGAGTTCGATAAGCATTTGCATCAAATTTTAGATCGGCACTTGTTCTACAAATTAAATGTAATATAATCGACATTTTAGTTTACAATAGGCGGACGGAAGGACAAAAAAAAACTAAAAGGAAACCGAGGCAAAACAAATTAGTGAACGATAAGTAGGATAAATCGGATGGAAAGATCAACAAACAGACAGATTGATACGTATATACACATAGATGACGTGTGGACAGACGAAGTAATTAACCAGCTGAGTAGCAAGTAAAGAAGATAAGACGGATGGATGGGCAAATGAATGAATGAGTGATTCCCGAACAGAAAATAGAATAGAATAGAAATGCGGACGAAAAGACGAATGGATAAGTGAATGGGTGGATAGCCAGAGAGATGCATGATAAATTAATGAATACATGTACGGTCCACATGGATGCACAATTCAACAAACAATAAGCGGAGTCCGCGAAGAAATGCGAGCATAGATGAATGAATCAGTCAACGATTGGCTGGATGGACAGACATATGAACAGACCAATAACCAACACGAGGAACAAACCGAAATTTTAGTTGAACGGATAAAGGAATGCATGGATCAGGCAAGTCGATTGGCAGACGAATGGGGCGATGAAATAAATAAACCAGCGGGGGGTAACCTGATGATTAGGCAATCGCATTGACAGATGCGTGGACCAATGATCAGATCAAAAGCAAATGGCAGTTGTTGACTAGTGAGTAAAAAAAAAACCAAAAGGAAAAAACGAACGAAGGGACGGAAACAAAGCCGGCACACGAAAGGATGAACAAACAACTGCGAAAAGGTCGTCTGACCAATAAAGTGCTAGGCAAGACGGACAGTGGATAACTACAATAATTGAATTGAGATGCGCACGCAAATATTAACACAGAGGCGAAAAAGTTTAATGGCCAGGCCGGTAAAGGAATAATGGCGCGAATTGATGCGCCGATAAATAATCGAGGCACAGTGAAACTTAACTTAACCGTCTCAAAAACTTACGTAATAATAAGAAAATTGAACAAAATCTTATACGTAGGGTATTATTTTGTAGTGGGCATTACGAAGGAAATGAAAAAATTTGCTCACCTCCATCTCGCCACGATGGACACAAGAAATGAGTAACTTGTATGACTAGAAGACAAAGGTATGGAAAGTTTTACCTTTGCACCCGCATCTCCTAGAGCACATAATAATAAGTTTACATTAACCGCACAAATTAAAGATTCTTTAGGCTCCATATTCGTTGTGAGATCCGTATACCTCTCTTGACGAAAGACGTGTATTTAAGTCATCAGAATTTGAGCTGAGAAATTCTTCTACTAAAAGCATTTGCATAAATGAAGAGACAAAAGTCCGCAATTGCAAGACAACAAGGATGTTCCAAACTTGATTTCACTTTGTCCCCCCCCCCCCCTCCCCCCGCACGTTTCGAAGTCCATCGTGCATATCATCAAAAATATATCGGATTTTTTTACGAGTGTAACTCAACCGACAAAATGATTCAATGTCCCCCCAGTAAGTGTTTCGCAAGGCGAACTATTTTCGAAAAAACGCCTATTTTCGACAATAATTCGTGCAAATAATTGTCATAACGAAAAAAGAAGATGAATACGACGATCACAACGTTTGATTCTTAGGCCTACAAATCGCTCCCTCTCTTTTTCGTTAATATTCGCTTGGGGTAAGGATTGCTAAAATTTACCCGCACGGGAGCCAATACTACGTATGTATGGTAAACTAAGAATATTAAATTTCGCAAACGCGGCGTATGCATGTCTGTAGTCTACATTCACCGCTCGATTATTTACAGTAAATTCGCTAGTTTGGTTCGCTGTTAACAATAATTGGACGGAGACGTTGCATTTAAAAAGAACAACAACAAATTTAGCAAATCTCTCTTATCTCACTTGTTTTCGATTAATAAAAAATATTTCGAAACCAGAAAGCCGGGATTAGTCCCGGATTATTATCTTAGGATAATAAGAATAAAATAGTATGAAGTATGGGGGAGATTTCGGTCCTTGCAGCAGGACTGTAAGATGGATTGCTCTTGCGCCCTTCCACGCTCATGTAATTATTTTCGCTTAATAAAAAAGCCGTTACATTTGAATTGAATGCATTCGGTTTTTGAAAATTCATTTATTTAAATCAAAACATTATTAAAGGGAAGTTTTCTTTCTTATAACGATTCACTATTTTCTCCTTAAAAGTTTAAATGCGTTTAAAAGACAATTTGATGTTTATTAGAATCGAAAGAGCATTTCCAAGCAATCAGTTTTGAGACTTTTAGACAAAGTGGAAATAATTATCATTTATCGTTCTAATGCAGTTAAGACATTCGGAAGAGCCGCAAAAGTGGTCAAAGAACGATGTTGATACTAAGCAATATTATTGTTTGGTAGGTTACAGCTGTGCACGACTTGTGTGGTACAGTGTCTATTCAGTCTGCGTGGACGCATGTGATATCCAGAATATCTTAAGATAAACTCACTTCTCTTATTATACCGATCAATTCAGAATAGTTTCCTTTAATCTGTTTGTCCATCTGTTCTTAAATTTCATGAATATATTGACAATCTCGGATCGATGTATCTGGTGGATGGACTGATCCTCTAAAACGCAAGCGTTTATGTGGCAGAAACAGTATGATGTATAACGTTTTTGATGAACATTTTCCCATCATTCCAAATTAATATAAAAATTGATTGCATCAAATTTGGATCCCATTGGTCTATCCTTTGGACTTTACTCCATCTAAAAATTCTTGCGTAAAGTAAGCGCGTATATGGCAATAGAGACTAATTTTCATTACTTAATGACGATAGTAAGTAAGTAAAGGTATATTTTACATGATTCTTCACTTCGTAAACTTGGACCGTGTCAGTTCACACGTTTTAGGCCGTATGGCAAATGAGCCTTTACATTAAAATAGAACGTGATTTTTCCGACTTTATTACGAAAATAAAATGAAAAATTGTATGAGACGCAGCGGTATAGGGCTTTTCATCGCCGGTTCGCCCGTCTATAACGTTTTGTACTTTTTTCATACATACTTGATACTACATACATAACTAAATGTACTAAAAAGCATAAATTTTTTTTATTTATAAAAGAAGTCTCGTAAACTCAATTAACTAAATATTTTTTTATTATTAAAGCATTAAAGACACTTTAGGCCATCAATGTCTCATTTTTCTGGCTTAAAAAAAAAAACAAATTTTTGTCCACAACTCATTTTTTAGGACATAACGAGCAGAAACGTTACAATCAGACAAGGCCGACTTTACAAACCGTACACTGGTTGTTACCATTTGAAAGCTTACTTTTTATGAGAATCGGTCCCCATAAATTAGATGTCCACGATTCAAACTTAATACGCTAAACTCGAATCAACCAACTTTGGACCAACTGTCATCATGAAATTGCAAAAATTATTTTTTATTGATTTTTTTTTTTATAAAAACTTTTGTACGGGAGGAGGTGCAAAAATTTGGTCACCAAAATATTGGTGACTTTTATCGGAAAATATTAAAAATTGCCAACGATTTCTTTCAATATTATACCGTTTTCGGGAAACGACTCTAAAATTAATCTGATCAAACCTATTGTCAGTGGGATATGTTTTTGGATTCAAAGATATCTGTTGATCAAATTTTATCAAAAAATCTCGAAAATCCCGATTCATAGCACAGTTGAACAGAAAAACACATGGACAGACGCAAGACAGACAGACACAACTATTTAAATGGATTTAAAATGATTCGAATTAAATCGTTATAATGAAGGGTAGATCTAGTTCAAGTGCTTTTTATAGTCACACACATATATCTCAACATGCTTTATATAATTTTGTGTCTGAAGTGCTACAAGTCATAAAGAGATCTTGACTCCAATTTTGTTTAAAAAAAAGAAAATTAAGTCCCATTGATCTTTGGCCTTCAACAAGGTTGTTGTTAATGGCGATTTCGGAACTATGTTCGAACAAACAGTTATGACTGTACTGTAAATGTAAAATGCTATGTAAGCGTAAATTTGCTATCGTATTGTTGTAATGTCTGAGAATAGAACGTTAATAGCTTAACAAGAAGAAGATTATTATTAATTATCTAAATAATGTCAAGATATAGGTTTGCAATTTTTCAAAATTCTTTCAGTTGTGACGAGATCGATGAGGTTAATTTTTTTTGTTGTTTATTTTTTTTTTAAGACTAGAAGGAAATTTCATATTTTGAAAAAGCTTTTACGACTGGACATTATTGTACTTGCAAGGAACTAGCACGCCCAATGGCACCCGGAATGAATTGGACTTCAATTAAGGTCTCGGTAAGCGGTGATTAACCCTTTACTTCTTGGATAAAAGCAACCGGTTTCAATGACACGCCTTACCTGAATACATGTTGATGAACAAACAGATGGAATGAATAAATTAATTCCATTCTTGTCACTCTTCTCAAGAGTATATCAAAATTATGTGAGAAGACGATTGCGAGTTATATTGCGCTACAAACATTTGACAAATCGATTATATTATACTTTCGATCTTGAGTATAATTCAAATAATATTCTATTGAATCGGTTATTATATATTTTTAATTTATTTACTCTCACTTCTTAATACAACAAACACATGCGGCCGAATTAAGCAACACTATTAAGATTAAAGGCTCAAGTTGCGACATTATGGAAAAGATCATTCATTGCTCAAAAGCACAACAGAGTTCAAAGTAGTTTTTTTTTTTTTTTTTTTTAAATAATTTTAAGCTTCAAATGTATATATGCTAACAGCAAACTCTAAGGCTCTAAGGCACTGTGTCATATATAGCGAAGAGTATCAATCAGAAGCAAAGTTAAAGTTGAAGTGAACGGTACAAAATATTTCTAGGTTTAAACTATTAATTAACAAGTGAACGTAAGTCTAAGTAACTGGGATGTTTAAAGATATGGTCTACCGTACTGAGGTTTGAGCCAGCCGAACATCCACTTGCCAACCGCGAGTCTAGTTCCCTTGGCTATGCGGCATACCATTTAATTTTGTTGTTATTTTGCATCACAGACTCCCTCCCAGAAGGATGCATATTTTTCATGTGCGCTTGGATTTAGTATAAATGCCAGGTTCGTTTTGCCATCCAACCAAATAAATAAATTGGAAGCTTTAGAGATATTTTCTTGATTCAATTCTACGGCTATCGAACGATTCGTCTGCAAATCTTTCAGAGATAACCATAAGAGGATCCATCCGAAAAGCGAAGCAAATATGTATATGACTCGTATGCATAAGTCCGCTCATTAATCCTAGATGGCGAGTTTTCGAAGTTCGCGTTTGTGACGCGGTCCTTCCTTTCGTCCATGTTCGCATTATAGTGGCAGGTTAGTCGATTTTAATATTTCTTTTTCGTTAGATTGAAAACATGTTGGCGTAATACTAAAGTAATTGGTATTAAAGTGAAGCCTTTCGTTTAAAGTACGAAAATACTTATGAAATTTAGCATTTTAAACGGAAGATCAACCGTAACCAAGTGTGTACTCTGAAAACATGTATCGCAAGAACGTCTCCAAGGTTTACGTGTTCCGCATAACTCTTTATTGTCCTTGCTCTGACAGCTTGTTTGATCAATGACTCTGTTCAATGTTGAAAGAAGAACAAGCAAGAAAATTACATTCGGCTTTGGCCGAATCTATTACATCCATCGTTAATATAAATTATCTTTACCATCGTATATGTACAACAATACGTCTGTAATCTATTTGTGTGTAGTGAAGTAAAATGCATTTCTTCTTTTCTTTTTTTTTTTTGCTCTTCAAGCGCTCCCAGTTTAGGTAAATATTGCAGGTGTATCCTTTGAACCGATTTGATTTATTTTCAAAACGATGTGTTAATTTTTGCTGCTGGATGTATGCTTAGCACGGACAAATACACAATCGAATAGACAGGCGAAAAGCCATGCGGACAGATAGACGGACAACAGATAAACGAGGAGATGGGTAGACGGACGTATCTAAATCGATTCAAAATATATTGATATTGATATAGAGTCACTTGAAGTGTCGGTCCTTCCGAGTGTCGCAAATGTTTTCATTAAATGAATATATACATGTAACTAAGCGGTGGTGTGTACAAAGCCCTTTTCTTTTTTCGTCTTTTTCATCTTCCTTATAACTAGCTATATGGGACGGCAATCCATAGGATATGGAAGTAAATGAATTGAAAAATCAACGATAATAATCCTTTAGAGCGAGAAGAAAGCGTGCAATCATTCGGTCTCCTTATCAGCGTATTTCTTGGCTAGAATAGCCATTAATCATTTGGGTCATTCCAACTGCTTTTGTGTGAGTGCACACACACACACACATCTATGTATATGCGCGCACACATATACGCCCGCACGCACGCACATATGTGTACATATGTATATATTATATATTTATATATATATAAATATATATATACATATATATATAAAATAGTTTTGAATGCTTTCCACATAGCCACTGTAAGTGTGCCAGGCCGCAATAATTAATGTTATTGCTTTGATTAAAAGTGTTTCTGCTAAACGGTTGAGCGATTTTTTGTAACAATTACTTAAATTTTTGTTTTCAAATAAAATAAAGCGACGACTTAATGAATTTAATGGCAGTAGACAAGTGTTTAGATATAAACAGTCGCAAGACGACTGCTTAATAAGTTTATTAACATTGATTTGTTTTTTTAGTAGACCAGGCCTTTCGTAATTATAACTGCATTAAATGGTGGTAAGGACTGGTTTCACATTTTCTTTTCCTTTTTGTTTTTACTCATTTTTTTCCTCTGTTTCGGTAAATTTTTGTCAAAGCTTTCTCATAATATTCCTGGTTCAACTTGAACGGAATGGAAAACAAATAGAAAATCCAGATCTTTTATGGCTATCAATACAATTACTTGTTTATCAATATGAATATAATCAACAGCTGGCATTACTATGGTTGCCTGTTGCCCGTTGCCCGTTGCCTGTTGCCTGTTGCTTTTTGTTACGGCAACTGTTATTGTTATTACGGCTTTAGGATTACTAAATATGTTAACGTGAGAGTACAGGTTACATACCAAATATTGCAGCAAGTGCTACTCGTGTGGCTACAAAAATCTGTTACACAATTCACATGATTGCAGAAAATGAAAAGAAAAACAACAGCAAAAAAAAAAAAAAAAAAAACAAAACAGAAAAAAAAAGACATACATAACCTGTCTGAGCTATTATTTTTGTTTAAAGAGTTTTTATTCATTCGCACTACGAATGATGAGGGTAAACTAGTTTTATCACTTCGCTTGTGACGCCGTCAAATCAACATGAATTCCAATATTGATCTAACAATGTCTAGTCACATACCCATCCAATGTCTAATGCTATCAAAATTGAATGCGAAAATTAATTTTTGTCATTTAGTTCTTGTACTTAAAGAAGACCCACAAACGAGGGGATTGAGCTGGGTTTCCATCACTCCCAGCTTGGTGCTGCCGACTCATTTTCTTATGTACTCCCCAGTCTTCATTTTTATCTTCTTGTTTGTCATCATGATCGCGAATGTCATCGTTGACGGCACTGGCTTTACGGTATAGGAGTTTTGTGCCGTCAGAGTTTTACTCGAACATGTACTTTTGGCGACTCTTTTTAACACGCTCCTATTCTTCAAAGAGATTAAGTTTTTATATTGTTTTTTTGTTCATGCTTCTTAAGTGAGATGAAATCGTAAGGCCGATATTTAACAACCTTCTTAAAATTATATATTCAACCTCAAGTCATGGGTTATGGGCCCTACTCATCATCCTGTCAGGATGACGGAGGGCGGAAAAAACTCAAGAACGAGAGAGAAAAAGAGACAGTGGAAGTAGCGACTGCAGTTTAGTCGGGGTGTCCCCAATCGGTAAGTGTTACGCCTTTACCGCAAAGGCATTCACTATAGCTAGGACCAAAGTAAACTCTACCGCACTTGAGATTGGAACCCGCGAACGCTGATTTGGCAGTCGCGATTCTTACCTATTAGATTACTCAGGCGGATATAAACGCATCTTAGACAATTTGTACTTTTTACAGTTATCTCAAATAATTATTTTTTTATTTATTTTTTACTTTACTTAAAACAATGTCCTTTTAAAATAATTTTATTGCGAATATTTTTTTTTTTTTGCCTTCTTGAACTAGGATTTTGGGGACCCCATTAGATAAATTTTAATAATAATTTGGTTTTTATAACATCCATAAAATAAATAATTATTTCATCTGATTTATGTTATCTGACATTTCATTTAAATTGAAAAAAAAAAAAATAATAAATAAAAAAAATGGTAGCAAACACTAGAGGGTCCGAAATTATGATTTTTTTGTTAAGCAATTTAGTTTTTTTGTTTTATTGAAAGTTATTTTAATTGCTTTTTTAAACACTTTTGTGTCTTATATAATGAACACTACGGCTATGTGTATACGACCTAGACATTTTATATATATATATATATATATTATTTTTTTTTTGACTAATCACTGTCCAGTGTTCGTGCGATCAGAAAGAAGTGAGAAAAGAGAAACACATAAGGTGATAATGGTCGCAGCCTAATAAATATGTTATGCCTTCACCAGTTGGTGAGCACACACTCTAGCTACGACCAAAGTGAACTCTACCGCACGTAAGATTTGAATGAAAGGTACACGAGAGCATTAAATAATGATGAAAATGTCTTTAGAAAATTATAATACTCATGGGAACATTTTCCATGAAAATCCTGCCACCACATTTACATGCCTACGCCCATTTAAAATGTAATCGAGAAACTTGAAGCGTGGAAGGTTTCTTATGGCTTTCAATTCTTCTAAAGGCCTACATGGACAGTCCTAGTTGCAGTGTAGTATAAACTTATCCTTCGCAACAAATGGCGAATGAATTGTAAATCTATAAATCATAAACAAATATATATATATATATATATACATATATATATATATGTATTTTTTCAGTCATTCATTGAATGTAAAATAAGAAGAACAGATTGCATAAAACATAACATAACGTAACAGTGCAATCATGGAAAATACAAAAATAATAATTCAATTAAGTTGCGAAATGAAAACAATTTGTTCAATAAAAATAAACAAATCAAAACGTAAGAGTCAAGAAAGGACGACAATTGAATACCTTACACCATTACGCCAAATACATCCGTTCATAGATTTTCGTGATAGAATCCTAAAAATGATACCTTATTTCCATTTAACGGCATACGTGTTATGGGAGTTCTCATATGCGGTAGCGGTTCCAACAAATGAACTGACCTGGTCCAAGTTTACCAAAACTGAATATCTTGTCAAAGATCTTATTATTTATCACCTATTTTTGTAAAGGAATGCTGAACGCTATGCCTGGTTGCTACATGAACGCTTACTGACTTCCATGAAAATCATGTAATAGGTTGGGATCCAATAAATAGACCTACTTGGTCCAAATTTAATGCACTTAATTTCTACATCAAATTACTGTTGTAGACCAATTTTTACCGTAAAACATTAGGAATTATTCAGTTTGCCCTAGAGAGGCTTACTTTACGTAGGAGCCGTCTTATGGGAGGAGATTGAAAAAATTGACTCATTTTTACTGAAATTTCGTTGAGCGAAATTCTGGTACTTAGCGATTTTTGACGATAAATTTTGAAATTAGCGAACAGCGGGTGTAAAAGTGATCCAATCGAAGCCATACTCAACAGAGTTTTGGCAATAATGCTCCCAAAAGCCCATATTACTTTCACACAAAGCGATAATTGTCCTTGGGTCAGAACACATCACCGTACTAAATTTCACCATCATCAAAATATCTCAAAAATTGACATGGACAGACGTCAAGCGGACAGACGGGCAGACAGACACGACTTAGATCAATTCAGATTATGATTCTGAAATCCTCGGCATAATGAAAGGTGGGTCCATCTTAAGCCCTTCTACGTTTTACATAAGTTCGCACTTAACTTAATATACCCTATTCCAACCTGTAGCCTGCATGGTGTAGGGGTATAAAAAGTGATAAAAATGTCTTCTCAAAAAAGGTTCGTATGACAACAACACATCAAAAACCTTAACCGACTCCTTTCAAATTTAGTATGACTAACTCTTTTCTATCAACGAGGGGTTATAACTATTCAGTCATTTTCATCACAAAATACCAAAAGCTTCGTTTTGTTATCATACATAGGCTTGTTTACCTTTCGTGAGAAGCCTTACAGCCGAAAAATAGGCTAACGTTATTTCTTCTTCATATAAAGGCTTCCCCTTTTGTGAAGAATGATCGCAATTCAACAAATAGGAAAGTTGTAGTAAAGCAAGATCGGTCAAATTTAAATACCCTACACCATTTCACTTAATACAGTTGAAAAACATACGTTTATCCTAAAAGTATGAAAACTCCATAATGTTGTTATCTAGGATTTCATTTTTCATGAGAACGCTTATGGGCAAAGGATTTCCAAAAATAGACAAATCTTATCTAAACTTAGTACAATTAATTCAAATAAATTTTTTTTTCTTTTTTCGTACCAACATTTTTCATAGCGTAGTAAAACTTGACTTAGTCTTTTTCCAAGTATTTCTATATGGTATGGACCATAAGTTAAAAGATGCTTTCATCCATTCCACTTCGAGCATTCGAGCAGAATATTTTTTCATAGAAACTAAGGTTATATAGGGAGCGTTGATTAGTCGTTGCGGCTCAACGTATCGTATCAGTGCGGAAAAATATTTCAGAAATGGCGACCTGTCACTTGAGTGCGAAATTACTTGAACAATACAGAACAGATGCCGAGACATGCAGACAGGCAGGGAGATGGACGTATATATAGGACGTTCATTCAGAAAATTGTTCTGAATTTGCATAAAATTTATATAATAAAAATTAGTTCTCACCTCAAATTGTTCCAAGTGTTGCATAGAATTCTATTATATACCCTTACAGCAACTTATGTAGCATATATATGAAGGGAGATGGAAAAAATATTTTCTAGATAATCGTTCAAAAATTCAAAATAATATATAGACAATATAAAATTTATATAATATTTATAATAAAATTAATTTTGCAAAGTTATGTGCCGGGTTCCAGTTATGTCAAATCATTTTACGTAAAAAAATGCTTAGTCAACCTCGCTGACTTGTGCTTTTAAACCTGCAAGTAAACGATTATATGCATAAGTGATATAAACAAATTGTTGTTGTTGTTGTTGTTATTGCTGTAATAACATATCCGAAAACTCTTTAGTTATTTTTTAAGCATAAGCTCGTAAAATTATAATAAATACATATTTACATATACAACGCAGACGAGGTAGCGTGGAAGTGAAGAGATTCCAAGTTTTTTCGATTCATTCAAGGTCTCTCTGATCCGGTATTTTGTACTGGAAAAGGAACTCTTTACTACACATCCACTTTGAGCACTTTACCTTAACGTGCTTGTACGGTTTCATCGCGGTGGACAATAGACGATCAGGTAGAAGCCGAGCGCGATTTCCTTCCGATTCCAACAAACGCAAAACTTTACTTTTGTTTGTTTCACGCTGCACCCATCTTGGACACCGTTTTTTCGCACGTTATTACCGTATTTCTCGTTACTGATTTCTCTTTACCTCAGCATCGATTCGCAGACGGAAATTCAGTCCATTAAACATATAATAGAACGAATTTTGTTTAGGAATTTTGGTCCATTTCCAAAACATAATCACTTTTGCTAACTAGTCTTCTTTTAATTATCTAGATATTGTCAAGTTTGAAACCTTCTCCAGCTTAGCTGGATAGCGTGATATTGTCAAGCTTACGTGAATCTGAGGCGACAAGAACTTTTTCATTGAACATATGACAGTAACAGAGTAACAATTAAGAGGATTCGATCTTCCCTTGCTCTTTTCTGTATAAGAACATTATGAATTTTCCAAGCTATATAAGCGCATATATATTACATACATATGTATGTGTATGTACCAAGTGGATTAATCGATTCTTTTCGCTGAACTTATATATAAACTCATATATAAAGCGAACATGGTGCGTTGAATTTTTCCGAAACTTTGTGTGCAGATAACTTAGACATTGACGTTTGTAAGGAATAAATTTCAGTTGCTTACACGCTGCCATTCAGCGTTTTTATCATAGTGTAAAGAGATGGATGTCGTTTACGGTACTGCGTGATAAAGTGAAAAAACATACAACCGAAATTACGGAAATGCTTACGTTGGCTTGCATTGGCACTATTGGGACATGTTGAAAAGGCTTCGCGGTTTTTTCCGTGGTTTCACGCTTCTCCTTGTAGCCTGCCCTTTTCAAATGCTTCCAAATGTGGTTCATATGGTTAACGTTTAGTGACTCCGCTATTCCCCGCTATACATATAATTTGCGCGGCGGTCTTGCTCCACCAGATGCAAAATTTAATCGACTTCTTCAGTGACTGCGAGGTGCATATTTGACATCGATCTTTCCAGAACGGTGTCAAGCATACCACTCCTGCGTCGTTCGTTCACTCATAGCATTCTCATCGTACACTTCGTAATTTGGTTTTTTTTTTCTTGTTTGCAACGTTTTTAAATTTTTTATAGTAAAAAAGCAACACATAGCGCTTTTCTTCAGATATTTCGCTCATTTTCAAATCGATATAACTTTTTACACGAGCAGAGCATTAGAAAAGTATCCGCACAAAAAATATGAGCTAAAATGTCACCTATTAAGTAAATGAGTGTCTGAGGCAATCAGGTGAGTGTTACTCGATATATAGGTATCAACACCATCCCGCGGACAATTTTCAATACGACCTAATCCAATAAGATTACAAACAGATAATAATTGGTTTGCGAGATTTCGAGAAAAAGATTGATATTCGTATGCGTGCGCCCGTCCTCATTAAAAGCAACCTAGGAAGTGATCTGAACTTGGGCTGAGAGTTACTCTCCCGATTGAGGGTATTTTGTAGATTCGTCTTCTTCCGATTAGCATTGGTTCAGAGCAGGTACGCATGTGCGAAAATGAATTCGATAACTATTTGACCTCGGAACGAGAAAGTTTCTTACGGGGAGACATCCTTAAGTTATCCGATTAGCGGGAAAATATCGCAAATGATGATGCTCAATATTTCGATTACTAAGCTTTGTAACATAAATTTTTTTTAAATAAAGAATGAAAAGAATTTTTGTTAAAACAACTAATATATATATATATAAATATATATATAAATATATAAATATTGTAATAATTTTCCTAATTTACTAGTACTGTGTATTCTATACTTTGGGAAGATTCCCCATGAATCCTTCCCAAGTGTGACGGAGCGTCGTTGGTGGTGAAATGTATGTGTAACCCTAATCTGCCCGGCTTCAGTGCGCCAAGTCTTTCCGTGTTATAGATTGTCAATGAAGCTCGGCATAAGACGGTCCCTAAATCTTGCTCGCAGGCGGGTTGAACGCCTTGTTAAAAATTAGCGAATTAAACGCTTTGAATTGCTTTGCAACAATTGTCTTTATTGAGTTTTGTGAGCTGTATTTATACTTAAATTTACAGGTGAATTAATGCTACGTAAACACTAATTAATTGGAGCGCCTGGCATCGTATTGCATTTCGTAATGCAATTCCCAGCCAATTCAAGTGCGACTAAATTTTTGTTTTTCTCTTTTGCTACAGAATTATGCAAATTCAGCATAATTCTGTCGCACTTCAAAGTGGATGCATATGACGGTATGCGATCACACTACAATATATATACATACCCATATACCCACATATATATACCATACCATACCATATTCCGAAAACAGAGACACTGTCAACAACAACTGGGGGGGCCAAAGAAATGTTATTCATTACAAATATCTATCAGGGCCTGTCTTACTTGTCTATCGATAGACGAATTTATAAGGAAAAGCTTTAGATTCTCTTTGAATGAAAACCTTTTCTTTATAGTCTCTAGTTTTTTTTGTCCTTTGCGTTGAGAAGCACAAAAAACAAATAAAAAACAAAAGCAAAGAAAATGAATGAATGAATGAATGAATGAATGAATGTCGTATATGATATCGTTTTTATGATTTAACCGGAAAAGTAAGAGAAATGCATAAAAAAAACGTTAAAATAAAATAAAAAAAAACAGGTTTTTATATTTAAACACAGAAAGAAGTTCAATGAAAACAAAACGACAATAAAAATGAAATAATAAACAAAACAAACTAAAATGATATTAACATTAATATGTAGCAGACGCCTAAACATCACCCAGTAATGTTTTGACAGCATGAGAAGCTAAAAATTAAATATGACAAAAAAAGAAGATTACAACTCTTGTCAGACGTTGTAACGAGTCTGCAAAATTTAAACCTTTTGTTGCTGCCAGGTTACGGTGTGCGTACACTTATGCGCGTTATGGTAGTGAGTTTCAAAAGGCATTTGTGATGATAACGGGTTAATGGCCAACGTTAAACGCGTCCAGTGCGATCGTAATGATCAACAACGATGGCTAAAAAAAAAGAAAGCAAATGCGTGCAAAAAAAAAAAATTAAATAAATAAATAAATAAATAAATGTATAAATAAATGTTATATAAGTTCCTCAGAAACGAGAATTGAATTCAGGTTCACTTACTTTTTGCTTTCTCACTAGGTGACATAAATTTCATATGTATACATGTATGTATATACATGTTGTATGTTTGCCTATAGCAGTCGGCGTTGACAGCGTTGTAGAATCATTTATTTAATTTAATTAACTATAATAATAATAATAATAATAATAATAATAATAATAATAATAATAATAATAGTCATTGGTTTTAATTATTGTTTTTTAAAGTTTTTTTTTTTTCAGAAAAATGCTTATGTGGTTTAATAGCAAAATTATATAAAATGAAAAAAAATATTCTTTCGAATTAAAAAAAAAGGATATACAAAAAAAAAAAAAAAAAAAGACCTTGAAAATGTTAATAAAAAAAGGATAAAAACATTTTCGTTTTTTTCAAAAAATAAAATTTCTAACCCAAAAAAATTTCGCAACAAAAATGTTTAAAAAAATTGAAAATACAAAATTGTTTATACAAATCTTGCAAATTTTGTTGCTAGTGTTGACAACAACCATTTGTTATGGATTAGATCATTTAGTTAGTAATACGACCACCACCCTGGGTATTAAATATGACAGCAATGCCACCGCTAGTATATCTAGCCAAGACTTACATCCTCATGTCCTCAATACCAATATAACGATTTTGCATGAAGTTCACGATGGCAGCTATTCGACGAAAAAGAAAGATCGTGCGGATATATTACCCTTGAAACCGATTAAGAAGAAACACTATGCACTATTGGATAAAATGATCACACCTATAAGTTATGAAAAATCGAAACCTCTGAAAGAGATCGATTTACATCCAGTCGTTTTCGATTACAATTTGGGTGATTTGGAAGATTTGGAACACGAGTCATTTAAAAAAGCTGATCTTAGTATTGAAGAGAAAGCGCTATTAAGAGATACAAACACAACAACCGAATCTATATTACATTATAAATCAAATAATAATAAAGACGATGGCTCGGAGGAATATACTTTGGAAGACGATCTAAATGTTCAAGTAGATATAGTAACTACGGCAAAAGGCAGTAACTCGGCATTACTAAATTTAGGTAATATGACAACGATTAGTCCAACGTCCTCTACTTCGCTATCATCTTCCACGTCAGTGGTCACGATAAGTCCCCATATTTTTAAAGTTTCCAAAACGAAATCAACAAAAAAGGGCCGCGAACTTTTAAAACGCGAAGATCTACAAAAAAGCTCCAATAATCATAACAGTATTAATCATTATTTCAATGAATACAACAGCTTGGATGCTAACGCTTCCGCGGCCAGCTTGCAGAGCGCCAATGTTTTCCAGATTTTTGTAAATTTATACGATCACTTTTACTGGCAGGCGGCAGACATTAGAAAGAAAGTCTCAACTGGCTGCGGTCTGGAATTGCAGGCATATTTAACGGCTTTACATGGCAATTATCATTGGGCTCAGCAAGGTAAGTTCTTTAACACTCACTGACTAGTACAAGAGCCCGACCTAACAAACAATCTTAGGCTGATCTGATTAGCATAACTACAGCGAATTTTTTATTTTTTTTTTCTTGGGATCTTTAAGCGCTTAACACATTGGCTTACATTGGCAAATTGCGATAATACACGATGTTGATTGAATTTTGCACAAATCATCATTTACAATATCATATATGAAAAAAGTAATAACACATGAGCTACCATCGAGGAAAACATGCGTAATGTGAATCCACTTGAAAAAAAAAGCATAGAAAACTAATCACAAAGTAATATTCGCTAGTAGATCATCGATTCGTAGACACCGATTATATTATATATATTTCGAATAAATTTATAAAAATCGGCCATATGTAAGCGAATCGAATGCCATCAATTTCAATTGGTAATTACGTAACTTCTTGACCACTTTCATACTTCCCCTACTCGACTACAACTCAAACACGACTACAAATATACGATTCAAAATAATTCTTCCAACAGGAATATATATATATATACATTCTGCAATGCACTTTCGTGCCTTTATTTTGGCAACTTCGAGAAAGCCAACAATAATTTGGCGGACGGACAAACATAAGTAAATCAGCTCAGAATCTTTGGTATACCTTGTAAGGCGTGTGATTAACACTTTCAACGTTGATCCATTATATCTCAATGGGGACTGGCCTTCTGCCTGAGGGGTCGTCAATCAACTTACCTCTCGATTGCCAATGGTTGTAGGCAACCCGTCTGATTAAGGCTCGACGCTAGGTGCAGGCGTAAAGCACATAGACATACATATCTCAATCACTGATACTATTTATGGAACTTCATTACAACTTATAGAGAGACAGAAAAATCTCTTTCTTTTGGATGCAATTTTAACGAATCATTTTTTTTACGGAGGTGTGACTGAAATAATTTTGCAAATTTCCCATGTGGCAATAATTTCGCTCGACTTCTTGGATAATCAAAAGTCCGATTAAAGTTAAGTAAATGTAGGAGTATCGTTGAGTTTTATTCTCTCATCTTCTCTTTTCCTGGTGTTCACTAAGACTCCCAAGAGCGTGACAGGAGGAGACCACTTTGTGATGTTCTCTACCATAGAGATATCACGTAAATGCTACATTGCGTTTCATACTTTGAATCTCAATTTTATTTACATATCCCCAATGGAACCCGGGACCGGAGATCGGGGATCGAGGATAAATTTTAATGCCGGCAAAATGCGGTGCTGTGTCACGAGCACTTTCTCGTGTGTCAATCAGCAGATATAGGCACGATTGGGTTTACGAAGGATTGCAGGTACAGAAGAGAGCAAAAATGCGGTAGTATTTTCTTACATTACACTTGAAACTGCGACTGAAATCATCTGCAAGGATGACGAAGGGAAGATCGTGTCAGGTAGCTTGTTGTGAATTCGAGTAAAAAGATTAGTCGTGGATTAAAATCTAAAGAAACAAAAAAAAAAAGGAAGAGGGAAAGGGAAAGGGAAAGGGAGAAAAATGTCTTTTAATTAAAAAGGCGAGTAAACTAAGCATTGTTTTCTTTGTTTTCTATTTGCTTTGCATTCAGCTTATGATGCCTCTGGTCGTTACCGTGGCCAGTTATTTTTCGGCAACGATAAATGGTTGGGCCAGAAATCATTCTGCTACGAACTCAATCGTCAACTTGAACCCGAATCTCGTAAACATTTTGAATTTGAATTTTATGCGGCATTAATTAACATGAATTTGCGGTTACCCAAGGAAGTGGTGAGGCATACTACACATACACATTTTCTTTTTTTTTTTGTGTTTAAATATAACTGAAAAAATGTTTTTTTCAGAGTTTAAATTTGCAACTGGGAGAATGCTTACCAAAGTCATGTTCATCTCAAGACATACAGCATATATTGGATTTGGATCCTCATGTGCAAATCTTAAAAACTCTTAATTATAATAATAATTCTTCGAATAACACAACGACATCCGTTAACATTTTAAGAGTGCGTACAGTGCCGGGTATTTACAGCTTTTGGCGCGAATTAAGTTTCCAGATATTTGCGTAAGCTCTTAGGAAACTAAAAAGTATTTAAAAAATTTTGAAAAACATTTCCTTAGGAGCTTCATGTTCACTCTCATTGTTCTCGTCATTGTGGCCACTTGGTATCAATGTAAGGTAAATGATAAACAATATATAGAACCGGCAATATCCGTGATAAGTCAAAAAATTGATGCCAACTTGACTCATCATATGGCAAACGAAACTCGTTATATGAGCAGCAACAGCAACAGCAACAGCAACAGCAATAACAACAGCAATCACAACATGTCTTTTGAACTCTACCAAATGTCCACTTTAAATGAGAACAACAATAATAATAACAACAATAACAACAATCCCAATAGCAGTAGTAGCAACAAAAGCAACAACAACAACAACAACAACAGTAATATTGGCGATAGTGATATGGAAAATAATGCCAACAAAGCATTATACAAGAATGGCAACAGAAACCATAATCTGAATGGTGACACCCAGTCACAAACGACCAGTTTGAATGTCAGAAATCCTTCCAGCGTTCAAGACAAAGAATACAAAATTGAAACAACAGAGACAAATATCTGTAATGATAGCTTACAGGGCACCTACATAGTTAAGCAACATTTGGGTGAGTTGGCAGAAAATGCTTTCTATCCTTAACGATAAATACATGTGAGCTGGTGTTTTCCTTCTTCTTTTTTTTTTTTCTATTTTTACTTTTTCGATTTTTCCTTTTTTTTTTTTGGGCTTCTTTTTTTTTTTTTTTTTTTTTTTTCAATATATGTTTGAAGGTCTACATGAGCAGCTGCTGTTATGTTTTGCATTTCAAACGAATGCCAGTTCAATATTAAATGTGGACTTAAACAAAGAGGTAAGTGAACAGTTAAACATTAATACGAAAAGCCAAGGAAAAATCTATGTGTCTCATAGTTTAGAATTAGGAAAACATTCAAGTATCTTATGGGTAATCGATAAATTATATCAATCCATATTCTATATTTAATACACTGGTCTCTCAACTCCCCGACCAGGATAATAGATACGAATTGATGCAACCATCGCTTGGTATTAATATCTTCTCTCGTATCATCTCAAGCTTTCTCTTAATCCATCGGTCTCTCATCTTCGGAACAATTGGAACAATGAAAACAAAGTTTAAGAAGAAGCGAGGCATTAAGAAAGTATTATTTTCATCCGCATCAAGAAATGATATCAATTGGTACTTTATTCCATAGGCAGTCAAATTAGTTTATATAAAAGACGCCCACATTCGTTCATAATTTCCAAGAAACTATGTACAAGATTTAATTGTTTAATTGAAGAGCGATTTCCAAGGCTGGTCGAACACTACGCTATGTTAGGTAGGAGCTACATTGGTTACAAAAATTTGAACGTAACTTCTATGAGTGCTGTTGTAGTATCTGTATAAAAATGAAAAACATCGGCCACGTCTACACAGTTTGATAGTGTGTCCATGCCAATGTCGAGAAATTCTGAAAATTGAAATTTTATTCCAGATAACGACCTTTCAAAATAGGGCGTTGTATGTTAAGTGGTCAGAAAAGTGATCCGTTCCGAACCATTTGCAATAGCGTTCGTCCCCGAGCAGAGATACATCTGCGTATCAGATTTCATCAAAATATCTAAAAAAATTGCGATCTGTAGCTCGAACACAAAAATACCTCGACAGACATCAGACGGACTGACGGACAGAGAGGCTTAAATCGATTTAGAAAATGATTCTGAATTGATCGGTACAATACAAGGTGGATCTTTATTAAGACCTTCTGGGTGTTACATAGCTCCGCACAAACTTAATATACCGTGTACCAAAACTGGTGTAGAGTATAAAAATGAATTTTTGGAACCCTTATGTTTTCTTAAATTAAATCTTTCAATAATATTTTCTTGCAATTTCTTTTAATTTGCTTTTTTCTCCTCCTTTATTGTGTACATTTTCCTCAAAGTTTATTTGTTTGTCATGCTGTGCGACCATAATTTTTATAACCATCAGCATAGAGAGGGGTCTATTAATATTGACGTTGAATTTGTAACATGCAGATATTCGCATGATAAGCTAAGCCATTATGTATGGCCTTGGATGGCCTGCAGCTTTAAATCAATTTATTCATGTCCGGGCATGTAGATATTTATTTTAAAAGCTTTCCTAACGGCAAAAATCGATATAAAAAGTTAAACCTCTGAACTTATATTCTTTCGGTAATCTCTGAAAATTAAGTTTAAAACAAAAAAAAGAAAAAAAAAAACAAATAAAAGCGCTATAGTGGGACATGGCCCACCATTACATACTCTACATCACTCTGCTTAATTGAGTTATTCATGTAATGCCTTTTCAAAATATTGTTGTATGCAAATGTTGAAAAACTGGTCTGATCCGAACTATTTTCAATTGCATTTCTCCTCATCTCAAAAATCTGCGACCCATAAGTTGAACACAGAATACAGGACGGACAGACAAACAGACAATTTCAAAATCACTTCTGTATCGATCGATAAAAAAAAACATCACAAACAGACAAGCTTTGGATCGGTCTATCTTAGGTCTATCCGGACGTTATCTATCACCACAAGCGGTGTAGAGTATAAAAAGGGGATTTGGGTTAAAGAAGAAATCCGAAGATCATCGAAAACTTGAGTATTGTTTAGAAAAGATGACAAGTGCGGAAAACATGCTTGAACCAAAGACGAAGATCTTGGAAGAGTGTCGGGAGAAACGGTTTTAATGGCCCGACTTCCTTTCATCAAACTAACTAAAAAAACATAGATGAGACGGTGAATAACCAAAATTCGATCTAAAGCGAGTGACAACGCTTTTCTATGCCAAATTTACGACACTCTACTGTAGTTTCTCTTGTTTTAGAAAAATTTTTTTTTTTTTTTTTTTTCTTTCCTTTATATTTATTTTATGTTTATGTTATGTTTTTCTATTTACAGGTTCAAACATCGTGTGTGCATGGTTTGCGCGTCATATCCGTATTGTGGACGATTCTGGTGCATACATATTTGCAAGTTTTTTCCATAGGCGAAAATCGAGTAAATATTTAATGCTTAAATTTCGTTTCGAAGATTTTCTATAAATTTTTTTACATTTATTTACATTTATTGGGAGAGGGGATATGTAAAAAAAGTAGCGATGGGTAGAAGATTTAATTTGAATTTTTTTCCATTTCTCTACTTCTCTATGTACAGTTTCGTCGCATCATTGTCGAGCGTTCACCTTGGTATCAAATAGTCGGCAATGCTACATTTTCTGTCGATACATTCTTCTTTATAAGCGGCTTTCTGGTTACTCTGTTGTTTATGAAACATGAGAAAAAATATCCAAGCGATATGCATCAATATGTTAAAAAAGGAACATGGGATACATTGATGATGCTCTTGTATCGTTATATACGTTTGACGCCAGCCTATCTGTTCGTTATA
Source organism: Glossina morsitans morsitans (assembly GCA_001077435.1). Taxonomy (NCBI): domain Eukaryota; kingdom Metazoa; phylum Arthropoda; class Insecta; order Diptera; family Glossinidae; genus Glossina; species Glossina morsitans. The sequence continues at coordinate 58,183 of CCAG010020401.1, read as the reverse complement.
TTTTTCAATGATTTTTCATTGAGGTGCATATACGCACATATATATATATATATATATATATATATGATAGGGAAATTTATGCATAAACATTTTTTTCACATTTCAGGGAAACCTTTAATAATTCCATTTTCCAAGCAACAATCGCACCGAACACATGCAGCCAATATTGGTGGCGTAATATTTTGTATGTGAATAATTTTTATCCTTTAAGTGAAATTTGCATGATATGGAGCTGGTACATGGCCAATGAGATGCAATTTTATATAATGGCCACCATTTTATTGGTAGTGTCCGTAAGGTATACAAAAATACATATGTGCTCAAGTGAAGGTAACATTTTTTTTTTATTTCCTATTCATTTTTTTAGATATTTTAAAACTGCTGTCTTGACACTTGCTAGTATACTCATTAGTTCTTGGGGTGTTGCCGGTCTGGTATCTTTACGAAATCATTATACACATAAAGTAGCGAAGCCTTTCGAATCATTTGATTTTCTTTATGATAAACCTTGGCAGAGAGTGGGCACTTATGTAATGGGTAAGTCTCTAAAAGTGTGCATTCATACATATATGATCTGGAATCAATAGCTTTTGATGCCCATAATGTGATTTCAATGAATTTCGACATTTTTTCCTCAAATTATAAAAATTAATATATAAATAAAAAATTAATTTAAATTTTAGTAAACGCTTAAAAAGCATTTGAAAGTAAGCGAATACTCCTCAAGCTATGTTGAGAACGATAATGATTGCCCCTAACACGTAAACGATAACATGAATGCATATATGTACCGAGAGTGTTAAGGGATTCCACAATAATATAGAAGTGCAACTTAAGAAATAATGCTACCTCCTGAATTGTTTTCCCTTTTTGCCATTCTCCTTGTCCTGCCACGTCTTAAATGCTACCACAAATGCTGGAGAACGTTGTGTGAAAAAAGCCTTATGACGGTCCGAATTTTTTATCTGCCCCGGAAATTCGATTTATTCAGTCCAGACACTGCTTAAAACGTTAATCGTACCTCACTTAAGAATGTTTTACGGGATAATTCCTACTCGAATAGTCAAGAAAGAGTTTTTTTGTTTTCTTTTAATTTAAAAAAAAAAAATAGTTTCTATTGATAAAAATATTTAACAAATGGCAACATCGATGTCCGTGAAGCATGTTTCAACTAAAGGAGCTCTGCGGCCAGCAGCATAATTAAAAAAGAAAAATCACTTCTAGTACATTCCTGTATCTGGTGAGGTAGTGAGATAATTTTAAAAATATTTACGTTTGTACGATTGGCGGGGATTTGAATGAAAAGGCGACTCTTTAACGGTTGCAAGTTAATTACGCTCGTTTATCGAAAAAATCCTAGACATTTCCATACAGAGTATTAAAGAATTCGAATGAAAAAAATTAAAATGGTTAGAGTTATGCGGCTCTTTGAATCGCTCCCAGTCGTGTATCTACCTGTCTTTATCCCTTAATGAAGCTACTATTGAACTATGAAGACTTTCGGTTGAAATCTACGGTTCGTTAAGGAACGATTAACACATAGCGTGTACGGGTAATGGATAAAGAATAGTAAACAATATAAATACAAAAGGAATAGCGTGGACAGTCAACACATAAGAGGTACAAAACGAATATCATGAGCACTTAATGTATAACATGTACGGATAATGGATAATGTGAGCGAATAATACGCGTCACGAAGCCATGATTAATAATGTGAACGAATACTAAGTGCAATGCACCAATAATGGATAACGTAAAGCAACAAAAAATAATCTTAATAATAAATAACAGATGGAAAGAAGGGCTGATAAATATATAATGGATAATACGCACCAGGAATGAGCAACAAAGACATAGCTTGCCGGATTAGATCGAGATTACATACAATGCATAAACGTAAAAAGCACCAGGAGAAAAGTATCTTTTTATAGATTTTATGCACTAACGTATCGTAAGCTGTTTTAACTCAACATTTTTGAAGATTTTATCCAAGTGTCTCTCAGTACATGCCACTTGTTTGTACATATTGAGTTTATTGAAATTATACGTATTTGGGCGGGGGTCCAAAGTGAATATCAATTAAAAGTAATTTAAATCGCGAAATTTGTAATCTATTTTCAGGCATGCTCACCGGTTATATAATACACAAAGTGAAAACGCCTCCAAAAATTTCCGGACGCATTAATATTCTGCTATGGATTTTGAGTTTAGGTCTACTAGCCCTAATTATTTTTGGTGTATGGGAAGGACAACTGAATGAAGTCAGTACAGCTTTTTATGTTAGCATAGGACATACAGGTAAACTATGTAAAAATGTTTTTGTCTTGAATGATTCGTAATATTCGTAATTTAATTTTTTATTCGCTTAGCTTTCGGGTTTAGTCTTATATGGATGGTATTGTCGTGCTGTTGGGGTCTAACGCCTACAATTAATCGTTTACTCTCCTATCGTTGCCTTTGGCCTTTGTCGCGCCTCACCTATTGTGCCTATTTGATACATCCCGTTATAATGTTAATAACTGCTTTTCGTATGGACGGTACCGTACAATTAAATAACGTATTGATTATCATTGTATTCTTTGGTAACGCCGTGGTATCATTTATTGCCGCATTTTTTATATCTGTCCTGTTAGAAGCTCCAGTGGTACGTTTATTAAAAATATTGTTACGCAAATAGATTTAGAAGGAAATATGGCCAATAATCAAAAAAAAAAGCAAAAAAAAAACAAAAACAAAAAATGGTCAAAACTTAAAGATATAAAAATTCTAGTGACTGCTTTATTGTTAAAGTAAAAGAGAGAAACTTAATAAATTTAAAGGTTAGAGGTATGCTTAGTGAAAACGAAATCCATGTGTACATATTCATGTATTGCTTACATTTAGTTTAAATACAATTTTTATTTATCAATAAAAGAAAAGGAAACGCTATGTGTGTAACAATGGAATATTTTGAAAAATAATTTACGCAAACAATAATAGTGCATATCATAAATATATAAATATATGAATGAAATTGAAAAGAAATAGAAATAGCCAAGAGCCTAAAAGTATGCATTGCACCGGAACGCTTTAAGTTAAATACATATGAGCATAGAATAATATATTATGAGAAGAAATCTCTTTACGCATAGGCATGAAAATTGTCATACTTTCCATTACTTGCGATACAAGGGACTTGAGAGAGATCCACCTTTTATTACACCAATCGATTTAGTTTGTCTGTCCCTCTGCCCGTCTTATTCTCTTGTGTTCAGGCTACAGGACACAATTTTCGAGATGTTTTTATGGGATATACCGACATGTTTTGGCCAAAAGACAAACGCTGCTGAAAATGGTTAGGGTCGGACCAATTTCTTGACAGCCTCCAATATAAAGCCTTGTTTTGAAAAGTCGTTATGCGAATAACGGTATTAGGCGAAGTGATGTAGGGTATTTAATGATGGGCCATATTCCACTGTAGTGATTTTACTTGTTGAACCTAGATTCTAAAGATATCAACAAATACTCTATTAAGTTTTTATTAATAGCAAGTTTTTCAGCAGCAGCTTGCTTCAAAGAACTTTGTTTTCAATAGTTCGACTCTTCCCTTAATATTGTGGTATGCTGCACAATTATTTTGAAACTGAATGAGAGAGAATTCCTCCAATGTGTCCTGAAGGATGTTGACTGGATGCTGATGGTCCAAGGGAGAGTATGGATTTCTCTTCGTCTTTTACAAAAACTGATATAAGACGTTGTCTAAAATAAACCTCAAATTCATCGGAGATATGATGACTTTTTGAAAACATTATGTCACCGCACCGCACTTGCCACCTCTTATAATTTGCGTCTTTTCGATTCGGTAATGTTATGAAGCATAATACACGAAATGAGAAGAAATCTCTTTACGCATAGGCATGAAAATTGTCATACTTTCCATTACTTGCGATACAAGGGACTTGAGAGAGATCCATCTTTTATTACACCAATCGATTTAGTTTAGTAGTCCCTCTGCCCGTCTTATTCTCTTGTGTTCAGGCTACAGGACACAATTTTCGAGATGTTTTTATGGGATATACCGACATGTTTTGGCCAAAAGACAAACGCTGCTGAAAATGGTTAGGGTCGGACAAATTTCTTGACAGCCTCCAATATAAAGCCTTGTTTTGAAAAGTCGTTATGCGAATAACGGTATTAGGCGAAGTGATGTAGGGTATTTAATGATGGGCCATATTCCACTGTAGTGATTTTACTTGTTGAACCTAGATTCTAAAGATATCAACAAATACTCTATTAAGTTTTTATTAATAGCAAGTTTTTCAGCAGCAGCTTGCTTCAAAGAACTTTGTTTTCAATAATTCGACTCTTCCCTTAATATTGTGGTATGCTGCACAATTATTTTGAAACTGAATGAGAGAGAATTCCTCCAATGTGTCCTGAAGGATGTTGACTGGATGCTGATGGTCCAAGGGAGAGTATGGATTTCTCTTCGTCTTTTACAAAAACTGATATACGACGTTGTCTAAAATAAACCTCATATTCATCGGAGATATGATGACTTTTTGAAAACATTGTGTCACCGCACCGCACTTTCCACCTCTTACCATTTGCGTCTTATCGATTCGGTAATGTTATGGAGCATAATACACGAAATCGAACTTTCGCACAGAACATTAATTTGATAATTAATCGAGAGGATTAAAATTATTTTTAGTTACACAGTTAGCACACGTAACGTGGATTTCAAACGAAAATTCATCCGATTGAAGACCGTTTCCTCAGAAGTAGACGTTAAACTTTTGACGCATGGACTAAGAATTGCAATAACACAACTTCAGGAAAGCAAACACAACGTAATTGGAGGATTAAAAGGATTATTTATCGATAAACTTAATTAAATCTAACGTAACATTTTAAAAAGTGTGAACACATTTCTATGACTTAAGCAAGGAAATAATGTAAAATATTCTTGAAGTTGGAGTGAAGAAGAAGTTGAATCCACCTTAAGGAGGAACACATGCCCGAACAGAAACATAACTATAACAAAGTTTTTGAAAACTTTTTCGGTGTTAATGAGAACAGTCTGTTCAAACAGCATAAATGCTGATCAAAAGTTTATGCTGATTTATCTCTGTTTATAAAAGATTCATTACACTATACGTGTGGGGTGATACGTAGTATATTTTTAAGCGCCTCTTAGACCGGTTAAAAGTGAACTTTTTCCTTGTCTGTATTATTAGCATTTTATTGTTAATTGAAAAACTTTTAGCATATTATAAGTCATTTAAAGCAATTATGAAATACTTTATGAATTTCTTCATCGCTTAACATGAAAGAGAACATTGAATTTAAAGACTTGAGATATATTCATTTTCTATTGATTAAATTGATTGAATTTTTTGTACAATTTTCAAGATATTGTAATGTAACTAAATTGAAATTTTCTGAAAATGGAATGGATCGTAACATTTTTTACGATAAATACATCAGACGGACCGCTCTTATCGATTAAAATATAATCAAATCGGCGAAATACGAAACCTTCGAATAGACAACGCGCATAACATAATGGAAAGGCATTAAAAACATGACTTTATTTAATTTTTTTTTGTTTGCCTAGAAATGCAAAAAAATTAAAAAACTTCTAGAACTGGAAAAGGAATTACTGATGTATCCACAATTTAAAAGAAGAAACGACCTCTGAAAATATATATTCTTCAAATGCGTAATATTCTACCGACTCGAGGCATACATCATCACCTGTTTAATTCATGACACATTCTTCACATCTGACACGTGTGTGTATATTATTTTATTGTTACCTCCTATATTTTTTTTTCTTGTTATTTATGCTCAAAGCAAAATAATCAGTAGATTTAGATTCGAAAGAAAATTAAATAAAGAAATAAACCATCTCGTATTATGATAAAACCAATTCACACTTTGTTTATGTATTTTAAAATAAATTCGTAATTTTTTCATTAAAAATTTCTTTTTCAATATTAGTTTTAAATAAGTTTTTGTTCAACATTTTGGTACATCCTCGATAGTATAGTGGGGTTCAATTCCCCGTCGGAGAGTGCTAGAGATGCGTTTTTTTTTTTTTTTTTAAATATTAGTGCTAACATACATACATTAAGATAATAGTTTAAATATTTAAAAGATCGGGTGATGCTTTCACCATTACATTTGACAAATATGCAGCTACTTGAGATCGAGTGAGTTAGTTACGGGTTAGTTCGCTTGAACGCCAAAGCGAATTTTTTAGGATCTTATATATAATTTAAAATTTCGTTTCTAATCAGAAAAACTTCCAGTTTTTGACGAGTTGCTTACGTGTCAAATAGACTGTCGCTTTAAACGGAACGTTGAAGGAGAACAAATATAATATTTCGCTTAAGGTGAAACAACGATTTTCTAATAGTATTTGTTATTTTGCTTTTGCTGATATTTTCCATACTGGTCGACGTTTGACAGCCGATTCATTTTGAATGTTTCGTATAACATCTACTCCCGTATTTTTTTTTTTTTTTATATAACATCATAAGGAAAAATCTTTTTTCGGATTTTCAGAATAATGGCTAGAATTAGAAAGCGGTAGGGCTAACAAAACTAAGTAATCTATTTTCATAAAAATCAAGGAGACAAAGACGTCCCAACCGAAGATTCTTACGGATCCGAAACAAGTATTATTTCTGGACTTTGTCCAATAAAACAACGAAACCGTAGTAGGGAAACCACAAGACGGAGGAATGTTCAAGTATTGATCTTACAAAACTCATGTATAAGCTTTTTCTAAGATATGGATCGTCGACCTTTCTGAACCACAGCCTAATAAATTCTAGAGCTATTCTAGTTTTATTAAGGGAGAGCTGATTGAAACGGGGCGTTTGATAGGCAAAAATTCCAAGTCGACAAAAGAATCTTCTTACAGTTTACGTCAAGCGATGAGATAGTCAGTAGAAAATGTATTCTTTACTCAAAACGAAAACTTCTTACAATCTTCTAGGTTTAAGGTTATAAAATAAAATCGGCACGTTGTAGTCGAAGCAGACAGGATTTCAGGTACGATTTCACGTTACAAGAGGAGATCATCTTAACACAATAACTTAGATGTACATATGGGTTGATTTAATCGTCCATTGGCGATCATTGATGTGCAGGACAAGGGACAGCATGGACGATTCATAGGAACTTTTACATGAGGGGGAATCCAAAAAATAGACCTATAAAATCCGCATTTGCCACAATAGAATTATATGTTAAATCATTATTTGGCATCATAAAGTCATTGTTGCCACATTAACGCTTATATTTCTTGTAGAAACAGTGATAAAAAATGAGTTCCCAAACGTAATTCCATTCATTTAGTATGCTAAACTACTTTGACTGAGAAATATTAAAGATTATAGAAGGATTTTCAATGTATCATTTTTTCAAATAAGGATGCGTTACGTGGTCGGTTCGATCCGGTTGTCAATTGCTTCCGTTTCCTGATTAAAATGTCTCGAAAATTGCAACCGGCAGGTTGAATATAAACACGTATGATATCACACGGACCGACAAGCTTAGAAAATTATTAGAAAACAATTTAGAAAATTATCTTAATTAGTTTGGCATAGAAGAATATAAGTCTATTTCGAATCGTTGTATATATATTTCGTTTCTATGTGGTAACTTAATATTCATTAAAACAAATGAAGGACATAACAAGAACATATTACATGGAAACCATGAATAAACTACAAGTATATGTATGTTAAGATATTTATTCAAAGCAATTTTCAGTAACTCTTCTCAATGTGTTCATATACTTTGGTTTACTGTAACTGTACTGTAAACAGAAATTTTCATTTCATTTGAGTTTCTCAGTTTTAATTAAAGTGTTAAATAAATATCAGCTAATATAAGGCATTTTAAGTGTACAATTTTTTAATAGTCTCCAAAAAGTATGCAATTTTCCATTAGTTTTTAGCTTATCCCATTTCCAATGGCAGCATAAGACTACCAAATCTATTCCTATTATTATTGTTTGAAGAACTTTTAATGTCCTTGAAATATTTAAAGACTATTATGTGCACACATGAACCGGCGGCTATTGAGTGAAGCGATTGAGAAAAACAAATTATAAAAATGAAACAGCGATAGCGTACAATGAACGATATCAAAATAAACAAAATCCAAATGGTGCCTATGCTTGCTTTCATGAACTCACAATTATTTCCAATTGAAAGACAATAGCATGTACATGCACATAACCCCACCATATGCAATCTCAACGAATCAATTCTAAAAGAAAATCGACTGTAAATGCGCACATACGTAAAGCTGTATCCAATCAACTAGAAATTGTTATCTGCAGATGTCTTACAGCGAATTTTTTATGAAATTATTTGAAACCGCATGCACACACACACACACACACACACACACACACACTAACAAAACGAAATCGAGTTCTAAAGCGTTCAATTAGTTTTCTATATATACTCGTATGTGACAAATATTGAAGGACGGCGCTGTGGCTATAGATAGTATATTGTGGTTGCCAAGAGGTACTATTCGAAAATTCTCGAAAATAAATTGAAATAAGTTATAAATAATTCAAAATGAATTCAGCACGGACTCGAGTGAAAATTTACCTATGATTGCTACATCAAATACATCTTAATAGGTTGACTCAGTCGTTCATATAGTTTCGTTTATTCATTAGCGAAGACGGCCAAATAACTGATATCACAGATCCGACAATATTCACGTATTCTTCTCCTTTCATAGGTGGGTTCATCTAAAATTTAAAAGAACTAACCAAAAATTAAAATCTCACCCCAAATGCAGAAATATTCAAGAATGAAACATTCTTTCACTTGTTTCTCAAAAAAGCTTAAGCGAATATTTTGATATTATACGTGCAAACAACGTATGCCAAAAACATTGCTTGAATAGTTCGTTTATTCATTTGTTTTTTTTTTTTTTTTTTTTTTTTTTTGACTTTTGTGAATTGGCTTTAGTGAGAAAAACAATTGTAAAAGTTCATAAGTGTCCTCGTTGCTTATATCAACTTGATAAATAATAGATAAAGGAAAAAATTGAAAATAAAGCGCCCAAAAGCTATGCAATAAAATTGCAAAATATGCGACGGGATAAAATTAATAAAAATTTTTAGCATTTAGGTTTCGTTGAGTTTTCTTTGTTCAACTTTTTGTTCACAAAAAGAATTTTTGCTAAAGCAATATTCATTCGTTGGTTAATGTTCAGAAAAAATTCGTTTAAATAAAAATGCGGAAAATCAAAAAAAAAAAAGACAAAAAAAATATTAATAGTTAAAGGGAAAAATAGAAATTTAATTCCTTAGGAATAAATTAGGGAAATAGAAAAGTTTGAAAAAGATATCCAATGAATGAAATAGATTTGCAGTAGCATTTCATAAATTAAATAAAACAAAATTAAATTGTCATCATTGTTTCGAAAACGCATCTACTACATATATTATGAAAGTAAGACAAACTAACACATTTTAACAATCACCTTCATATAACAATAATGTACATAAACATCTAACACTTGCAGTACAACCTTGAAATGTGTCAGTGCGTTTAACATATCAAATGCATACACATGTATGAAGATCATCATATGCAACATTGAACGAAACCAAATAGTTACATTTCGCCCCACAAAAATAACTATTTTTTGAATGTCACTCTCACTTATCCAGATATTAGAAGATTTAAGTGCGAAAACGTTCTTCTTATTCTACGCATTACACACATCAATATGAGCTCAAGCATTCCATCACTACGCCATCGTACTACACGTAATAAGGGCCGTTTGACATTTACCCCCACTTCTCTCGTATATATTGTATGCTCTGTTTGATCTACTTATAACTACCATTATATGCAACGTGTTCATGTAATGGCATCAACGCTATCGTCTTCGCTTCTATTGACACGTATGCGCTTTTTTTTTTTTTTTGTATTATTTTCTATGGTAGACGATTTGTTGCCATTTGAGTTTGTGTGCACATATGAATAGAAACAGAAAAAAAAAAAAAAAACACATTTTTAAATATTTTTTGAACACGTTCGCATTACTAGCGAAGAATGCGAAATGTTTTCTTTCATTTTAAAACAACAGACAACGAAAATATGTCCTTTAGGAGAATTTCGATGATAATAATAATGTGATATGCACAAGAGAATGTTGTTTACATTCCACAATATAAATGAAATTTAATTTCATTTTGACTTGAGGAAGCATTGAATTATTTTGCACAGATTTTTATATTGCGACGGTTTTGGACCGTCGCTGTGCACATACATTCTGTCACTAAAGTGACGGGAATCGCTGAAATTAAAACAACTTTTTTTTTCTTTTTTTGCTATTTGGCCAACTAAGACTAACTAACTAACTAACTAACTAACTAACTGTTGGATGAGATATATTGATGCTAAAATAGTCATGGAAGCTGATATTTTAGCATTTATTTTCTATGATAGAAATCAAATCAGCAAACCATCACCAAAATGCGAATTTGGATATGTTTGTACAAAGACGTCTACGACGAATACGATGCTTGGTCGATGATACAAAACAACCCCTGGGACCTCAGAACCACGAAAAAGGAACGGATTTTTTTGAAGGAGAGAAGAAAGTAAATAAAAAGGTCAGGTGGAATTTGCGGCATATTGTAAGAATAAAATATTAAGCAGAGGGCTAAGAAAGAATTCATGACACATGCCACTATCTTGAGATATATCTTTGGCGATAATAGATAATAGTTTTCGAAAAGCATTTAGCCATTGAACGCCGTTGATTAAGAAGCAGACCAGGTCAAGTTTTCGACACGTTCTAGTTCTAAGAACCTTTCTAAAATTGTATTGTCTTTACAAATGCCGCATTTTTTATATGACATCATCGCTGCGAGTTTTGTTTAAACTTTCTTGCGCGTGTGCCTTGAACACCCAAATTTTGAACAGAGCGCTTTTTGTATTCGCTGTATTTACACTCGACATCATTTATGGGAGTAAGGGAATACTAAGTTCGCGCGAACGTATGCAATACGCAGAAGAATTTACGATAAACTCGTTTTGCTTATGCTAATGGATTCAAAGTCATTTTTCAATCCAATCGATGTAATCGTTCTCGCTTTAAAACAAGTAAAAAAATTATATTCAGCTGCGACCGAAGTTCTGGTCTTCTCACTTTATATTGCATTGTAAACGCGTTCTTTAGCCGGTTTGCGCCACTTGCAAGCTCTTTCGCAAATTTCTTGGCGATGTCTTCCCTTTTCCGAACGAAATAATGTTTGCTATCAATGGATACTATGCAGTTGAACCCACGGACAGATGACGGACATATTTAGGTGCATTTTGCATTTGAAAAAGGTCAAGATTATACACTCTTTATGAGGTATTTGTAGGTCGGTCCTGAATATTAGAATGGTTTTGACAAAAAAAGGAAAATTCGATATACTACAATATTGGATGAACGTGGCCGATATTTTCAGTTATCGTGCGGACAATATCGCCCAGAGAATTACATCCAAACTTTATACGTTTATCTTCCGCAGTTTGCGAGTAATGGGCGAAAAACAATTTATTTTCTTTTCGGAAACAGAGACGATCTCAATTTACGGGTAACTATAGGTGTGTCCTTTGACCAGTTTAGTTCATTGTCTACACGGACATGATTGTAAGAAGTCTCAATATTTTTGCCGGATTTGAAATCGATATCTTCATTTCTGTCGATTCAGAATTTGATAGCCGATCAGAAACATATATACTTTGTGATGTTCCTGAAGTCACCTTCTGAGTGTTGCCAACGTTTTGACAAAACGAATACACCGCCAGTCTTTCGCCTTTATAAAACCATAAAGTTTAATGTTTAGTATTTCCCGCGAAAAATTAGTCAAACATAGCGACTTTTGACATATAAATTTACCTTGCCAACTATGGACTATGTAAATCTATTTTGCCTATAGGTCTTTACTTATACGAAAAATTTGTCTTTTTATGTCCGCGTGATCTGATTTCTAATATTTTATGCCGAAGATAAGTGCAGTGTTTGGAAGTAAGTGGAATAGTCGCCCAAGTGCGGCTGTAACGTTTCTAACGCATTTATAAATATAAAAATATATATGTTCCTGGAAAATAATCGCGCACCTTCGTAATATCTTTTCATTTTGAAAATAATCCATGCATCTTAAAGTATGTTATAAAATTGTAAAAATCATAAAATGTTAAAGCAAACTGAGAGAGAGAGAGAGAGAGCCACTGCCGTGATAGCACAGTTTAAAATTTTTAGTATTGATATTTGCGTTACTATCATGTAAATAACCCGCATACCATAGCGAATGAATGGGTAAATGAATGTATTGTTGGTCGAATAAAATATCATAAAAATCTGTGAACATTTGTTTGCTATTCGGAATTTAGTTTAATGAAAGAGTGCTGATAAAACACATATGTATTTGGATTTGTATTAACAGTATTGTGCATTGAGTTTTTCAATTACTTTATAGTACATTTTGTTCACTCTATTATAGTTTACGGTTTCCTTTGTGCATATGCACTGTACATATACTGTACATATATGCATATTGACGATAGTATATCAACACTTATTACCGTCAACCTACTTTCTCCCATTACTTGCAAACATCCCATAGATAACTGTTTGCGTTCATTGTTCATATTTCTGCCACTACAAGCCATTAAACGATTTTATTACTTTATTGTGGATTGTATTATATATAAATATGATATGAAGGATATATGTAAAATGTGTTTTATTAACTGAATGCCCATGTTTTGAAAACAGAAAATATGCGAAGAGATTTGAAAATCTTTTCAATTCAACTATAAATTTAAATTTCTATTAGGGAATAATTTAAAATTAATATGATTTACTGGTGCATGGAACCGTTTCCTATTTTTCTTTTACTTACTGGCAAGCATAACATGAGACCAAAAGTTATTGAACCGCCGCTAAAAGTATTTTTAAAACCTTAATATATTTTGGCACTGAAGTGAAGATATTTTTTTACTTTTTTTTTTTGGCTTTTATGCTTTTTCTCTTCTTTTTTTTTTGGCTTTTATACTTTTTCTCTCCTATAAAAACATTTAGACCATTAATGAATTTGCCAAAACTCAAGGATACATCTTTTTCAAGCTCCATTGCACAAATAAATATAAATAGAAAGTAAAATCTTTAAAATAATCAAATGCTTTTAAAAATAAATGTAAATAAAAACCATTCCAAAAAGCATGGAACAGTTAGTTCATTCAGGAGAATATTGAGTTATGATAGAAACGAAAACTGAATAAATGAATTTAAAATACATTGCATATCTTTGGGAGTTTATGTTAACACTAAATCTAAAGTATATTTTTATTTGTATTTTAAAATTTGCTTAATAATTTTCTAATCTGAGTGAATTTCAAAATTATTAAATTATTTATATTTTTTACAAAAGCTATGCAGAAGGAAGTTTGCTTGGTTAAGTAACCAATTCCATGGACTTCCCTTCTTCTTGTCAGAACTGGCAGGTGTTGTTTATTCATTTTTTCTCTCTTTCCAATAACAGGGTGCATTTAAGTATAATTGCTATTTATCTGTCACCAGTGATAAATTGTCATTTACATGTGGTTTCCGCAAATTGTTTACATAAACTGATCGAGGAGCAAAAAAATGTTTAGTAAATTTTAGAGAAAAAAGAAGATAAATTTTAAAAGGGCACAAGAACGACCATTAAATACACTACGCCATTAGTTTTGGTACAAAGTACCAAACAAATTATATCTTGTTGATATTCAACGGGCTTATTTTTCATGAAAACCATTAGGTAAAAGAGTTTAAAAGTAGACCAACGTAAATTAAGTTGAGAGTAGTGTGTAAACGTTTCAAAACGTTTCATTTCTCATCTCTTTTCATTATGATATACCAAAGGCTATACCCTATTGCCATATGAAGACATGTCTTTTGTAAGAACGATCATATGAAAGGGGATTGAAAGATAAGACAACGCCATCCACGTGTGACACATTCATTAGGTATGCCAAAATGCAATGGTTAAATATTAAAATTCACAATATATTTTTAAATAAAAAATTTTCTAAAATGTAATATTATGTCGGAAGCAGTCGTAAAATTGACACGATCCAGTCACCTTTTCATATTAGACCCGATCCCATATAAAGGTTCCGATAATAAGTAAGTCCTTCCCTTGGAAGAAGACGGAATTTTTTGTTTTTTATGACGAAAAGATGTTAAAAGTGTTGCATTAGCCGAACTGGATGCAGGGTATTTAATGGACTGACTTGCCCGGTCGCAATGTTTTTAACTTAACATAACTTTGACGTAACTTTGACTGCACCTAACAAATCATGAGGGATTTGTTAGTACATTTACTGAAGCAATTACTAGCACTGAATATAGTCATGCAGCGACTACTACTGGAAACTACGCAGCGAAACAAATTGGATTAACTTCTTCTTTTTTTTTTTTGTTTTGTAAAATTATATACACACATAAAAAGTATAATAAAAATATACCAAAAATTTTAACCATATAAGTACAAAAACCCTCTTAATATCTCAGCAGAGATTATAAAAATTGTTTGCAGCGAAATTGGTTGGAAAAGTTATTAAATTTTATATATTTGTATGCACATGTGTGAAACCAATGGCTTCACATATCACACATTTTGCAAAAAAGGTGCGGTCATATTTAATGGCACATCGGGAACTTCTCTCATTGAGTTACAGAATAATTTGCAGTAAAACTTTGTAAATAACATTTGGATAGCGTCCAAACTTTCAAGAACACAATCTCAGTTATACTGTTAAACAAGAAGAAGAAGATGATGACGAAGAAAAGAATCGTTAACACACGACATCACTCTTGTGACAAAGTATCTAAGGAAAAGTTTCCCTTTATATGGATATATATAAGTTGACTTTATGTAATTAATTGAGAAAAATTTTTTTTGGTCGGTTTTTTTGCTCAATTTAAAAAACAAGACAGTTTTCTCGTTCATTTAAGTTCAATAAGTAAGTTAATCCTAAACCAACCAATCAATCGTAACATAATTAAACTATATTCCATTAGTAGCCTTATGACAGTTTAAACGACTTCATTCACTCGATACTATCCAGCCATCCAATCAAGTTCGCTGCAGTTTGCTTACTTTTTTACGAATTACAAAATAGAGGAAATCGTGTTGCGAACGAATTCTTGGAGCATTCCCTATTACGCAACTACGTACGTGGCACACGGTATATATATATATGTATATGTGTTAGCACTGCCGCCTTATGTAATATCCGTTTACCTCTTAAACTAAAAGGCTTTCGACATGATAAGCGTTTTCTTATATTTTGATAAACATAAATAAATGTTCTGAAGTGTTTTGCGGAAATCATTTTCGATACGGGGGCAACATTCACATTAGGCAACCCCTTGGATAAGCACACCTCAAAAGAGAATGCATAGAAATTTTCATCATTTCCGTTCCACGAATTTCTCGGTGCTTGCAACACCCAACGTTTAAAATTTAACTATAGCCGGCGTCTTCTTTACGATTTTGTTCTATAAGAATATAACTTAACCTAATTGTTATTATTTCTAACCAAAAATTTGCGTAAAATTCGTCATTATTGTTTTATTTGATTAGTAAATCATTACAAAATTTAGTAAATAATAAAAATATTTACATATTTACATATAAACAAATTTTTAATTTACAAAGAAATTAAATAAATTTGTGGTCTTTTTATATTTATTTTTTAAAAAAACAGCCTTGAGAAGCTAAAGAACTTAATAAAGTTAACTCACTTAATGGTTACTGTGAGATTTTCTTTGCAGCCACTTAAGACTATCAAAGTTTAATGATATTAAATAAGAACTTCGTAGAAGGCAAACAAGTTTGTTTACGTTTTTCTAAAAGGTTTGCTGCAAACGGCTATTTTCCACTGACTAACGATTTTTTATATAAAGCATTTTAAAGCATTTCACTAGAATTATGAAAAACGAACTTCGTATCTAACATAGGTAACATAGGTTCACGTTTAACTTTAAGCTTTAAAAATAAGTTTTTAACTTTTTTCCCAAAAAACAAAAAAAAACAAATTTCGTCAATTTTGAAATTGCTTTTTTATTAATGGTCATTAAATGTAATAGTATTACTTGTCGAAGTTGCTTAAAAGTTTTCTTCATTTTTGTGCAGTCTTTTGTGCAAGCAATTAGGAAATTACACAAACACATATACATACATACACACACAAATAGACGCGCAAACACATACGCAAACACGTAGGCATATACAGGCAAACACATACACACACACACACAGGCATCAACATAAAAAAAAAGAATATTCAATTAACTGATTACACATTGCAGGGCTGGAATAAATTATTTACAATAGATTATAAGGCAGCTAAGGAAAATTAATGATTTCATGAAACTTGGAATGTTTGTAAAAAGTGCCTTAAGAGAAATATTTCATAATTTTTAAATATGTATGTACAAACATAATATATATAAAATGGAAATTAAAAATGCAGTTCATTGAGAATTCCAAAATTATTAGAGTAGAGTAATACGACCCAAGGATAATAACATAACATTTTGATCACGGAAAAGTTGATTTACATTAAGTTACTTAGCAAACATCAGCAACGGACGGCTATTAAAGAACAACTAAGCAAAACTGAATTCTCAAAGTCAAAATGGAATATAATAGTATTTTGCTATAAGTCATAAATTAATTATAAATGCATTCGAACGATTTTCATTCTATTGTTTACTTAACTGCTTGTGTTAGCAAGCGGCATTAAGAGCAATATAATTACTGTGAAACCAAAATTATTAAATTTATAAAACATCTGTAAGACCATCATCGCTATAATACTGTTATTGCTGTTAAGCTCGCATTACGAAATAAATAAATAATTAATTAATAATACTATTAAATAATATTAGGCAGCATATAAGGAAAGAAATGTCTTCCAATATTTGCATATTTGCATTAGAAGGTATGCAGTTTCCTAAATTATTTAGCATACATTCAGGCTGATAAAATATTGCTGCCTTTCTTCGTCTTCTTTTCATTTTATAAAAATATTACCAAAAGTTATTTTCGTATTCTAATTACTTGCGGACTGTTAAAAAATAATATACTTTCATCGGAATGTCCATATGTCCTTGTATTCCATCGTAAGTATGGATTGTTTTTTGTTTTGTTTTTGTAATCGGACTTAGAATGTTATTATAATGTTTTCTAACCTAATCAAATGTTTAATTAAAATATTATTTTTCTTTTTTTTCGTTACAGTTTATCAGCACTTTTTTAAACCACTTTTTTATAGTGCTGCACTCATACAATCTGTATAAGCGAGAACGAGATAATTCGCATATTTAACGTAAACAACATTATACTTAATTTTTGAAGACAAAAACGTAATAATTAAAACTATTTATTTAAAATTTCTGAAGAAGAATAAGAAAAAAAAAAAAAACAATAAATTTGTTATAAAAAAGCTTGATATGCGCAAATTGGTGAACGTAGCGTTCTTAACAAGGATCAAGAAAGCTATTTGAAAGTGATTATAGATAATGGGGGTGTTTTATGATCCGACAAATGCAATGATTTTATGAAAACCTCTAAAAATTATTTGAAAATCGTAATAAAATGATAACAAATAAAAATCCTTGCTCTTTAACGATATTCTCTTTTTATGGCAGTGTATATATGTGCAATAATTAAATTTGAAGGAATGCTATCATTCGAAGGAAAGCAAGCGAATACTCTGCATTACTCGTGAGCAAAATTAAAGAAAGCAATTAAATTTTATGTTTTTAGACGTAATTTGCTACGAATGACGAGAACTAGACGAGAATTTCAAACTGAATTTCTCTATCATTTACGATGAAAACATACACGCTATGTGTAACGAAATTTCTGAGACCATACACTTTCCAACAACCAACGATCGGCAGATATAGATGCATGGATGGATAGACAGACATAGTTAAATCCATTCGAAATGCATTAATGATTAGGAACTTATATTATCCCAGCATTATGAAGCACCCCATCCTTCCTGGTTGGTTACAAAAGCCGTGTATCAGATGTAAAAGTAAGTTATTGCCCCTTTTATGAAAAAAACAATTTAAGGTCACAATTTAACAAGTGCTTGCAGACAAACTCAAGTCTTAGAAACACCGGCAAGAACTTACTAATACACTTAAGGATGTAAGGGAAGGCGCAAGGGTCGTTATTTATTTATTAAATTTGATCAGCCATTCCGGCAGTGTATGTTATATATAAGTGTAAGGAAGGAGAAGGTTAACAATAATTGGATACAGCGGAGGAGAAGTATGAGAAGGAAAAAGGCAAGAAAATATATGATGTATCTATGTTGGATTTGAGCTAAGAAATGAAATTACTTGTCCCAGTTTTCGAAGCGATCTCTGAAGCTTTGCAATCGCATCTCCTGAACTCGTTAACGAGCTTGTTTTTTGCGCATTACGATAAGAAAGGCCCAGAACAATCTTACCAATCTTATACGATGAGTACAGTAGAATGAAATTAAAATCGCAAACATATATACATTGCCTATTACACATTGTGCATATAAATAATTTTCATTGCCTACCCTAGAGTGGGAATTTATTTGCAGTTAGTTTTACTGTATTAAATACGTTTTAAATTTTAGAATCCAATTTTTTAAGTAATAAATAATAAAAAATAATAAATTATATCATCATATTTTCTCTGCTTCGTTTGATCATAAATAAAAACAACTTTTTTTTTTTTGACTGAAAGAAGCAAGAAACCCTTAATGCGAAAACTTTTTTCCGTCAAATAAGTGAAAAACTGAAATAATGTTCAAATGCCACAGAAAAAGTATAAAAAATCTCGTAAATACACCCGATGCTAAGAGAACAATAAATAAACAATACGCTAGAGACTGAACACAGTCGTCAATAAGATATTAAATAACAATTTTTTCCTATTTCGAAAAAACAAAAAAGCAAAAAAAATATTTCAAATATTTTTCTCCATAATGATTTTAAGATCTTAAAAAAAAAGAGAAATCGAATAAAGTTCATTATATAGGTTTTGTTAAATGATTGTTATTATTATTGTTATTATTTGGTTTTTTTTTTTTTCAAATCAAAACTCTTCAGTTTGCTTTAGAGTCCTGTATTTGAAACTTTCTGTAACTAAGCGTAATTAAATCATAAAAATGAAACTTTGACTTTGGTGCCGGTCAACTTACCTAAAAATGTCAGAATAAGATGGGAAAAGAAAAACGAAGAGAATATTGCATAAATTAAATTAAGAGTTAAATGGATGAATACTAGTTGTTAGAGGGTAAACTTGCTCCTTGACTATGACACTTAATTAAAGCAAACACACAAGGATGACTTGATTATAAAATAATTGAATGATAAAATGTGAATGAATAAACAAACATAAACTGAAGGAAAAAAGCAAAAGTGTTAAATCAATTCAATAAGAACGAGAGAGAGAGAGAGAGAGAGAGAGAGAGAGTGCGCACATACTTTAACTATTTAATCTTACTTTAATTGGAAGTGTGTTCTTTTCTTTTCCCTTCTTGACTTTGCGTTAAGACATGTCTTGACTTTTCTGCTTAACGCATATCTTTTTAACGCCATAAAGCTCCTACGCTTATCTTATGGCACGAAATCTTTTTTTCATTTTCTTCTCTTTCTAACTTTCTAACTTTCCTTTCTCTTTTTTTCTTTGTGTCCTTCTTTGCTTTTGCAATTCAAGTGTAAAATTATTAAGCTGAACGAATCCCTAACCAGCTGCTGTTATTATGTTTCTAAGTTAGTTAGCAGGTGTGCTTGAATTTCACACAAGACAAATAACAAGTTTCAAAGGATATATTATTACTTGAATATATTATAATTTCAATAAATTCCTTAAGGGGTTACAAACAGCGAACAATGTCGTATTTAAAGATAATTTTCCAAAAAAAAAAATGAAAAAATTTATTGTATACCTTTAGGATGAAATGATATGTAAAAATATATAATACTCTTATAGTCTTAAATATTTAGTTAAAACACATTGCTTCTTCTTCTTCTTCTTCTTATCAACTTTGATTGTGACAATCCAGCATTTCTCGTTGGAAAATGGACGGGCGTCTAGTATAGCCGCCAGCAAAAGCTACTATCAAATATTGAACACAAACGCAATTAGACACGTAAATGCATTCCATATAAGGCTTCGGATTTCTGGCATCATCCCGTCAACCGATTTCTAGCCCTTATAATAATGAATGGCTCTTGCACAAAACCAAGCTTGCGCATCATCATCTTTCCATTTCTTCTATATATAGCTATGGCAAAGTGTCTGCTTCCTAAGAACAGCACAACAGTATAAACTCCTGCCAATCATCAAACATCGATTGTCTGAAATTTCATTTCATTTCGATCTTTTGCTTACGGATGGAAATATTCCGAAAGATTGCATTACTATGGCAAATCTTCATAGTCGAAAACAACCAGTTTTCGGTGATTTGATTCCGGTAAACGAGATCGTACGGACACCAACGATGTAAACGCAATGGACCTACAAAAGAGGCGGAAAAGTGAAACTACAAAAGATAGCTGCTATCCTAAGGATATCAAAAAACATATCGACGCAAGGCAACTGTTTTGCCCAATGGAACAAAAATATTCAAATGTTCCCTGATGGCTGCGGTGACAAAAATCGTGAAAATCGTGAAAAAATCCTGCAGCAAAAAAATCTGATCTGAAATGATGAGATCATTGCGAAAACTGAGGCATATATCGAGAACCTTGACAAGTTGCCGTAAAAAAAAAGATATTGAAATGTTAGAAAAGCGTTGCACTTATTGCATGCATTGCATTGGAGGGGAATATGCTGATGAAGAAGATCGAATTTTGCAAAATACAGCAATAAGTCTTTTTTCCCTTACTCAGGCTCGCGACTTAACGGCCGATGTGTTATTATCGTGCGCATTACCGGGACAACATTAACAAAGAAAGGTTGTCGTAGCGCAAAGATAAATCCTTTGATTTGATTATGTTACTGAAATGTGTCCTTCTCCGTGTTTCATTTATGAAAAGGATTCGCAAAATATGGGGCAACAGTTATAACGACTTGTGGAGAGTACTTTGCTGATTAAAAAATACTGACTTTTCTCAAATGGTGTTCTATTCAATACGATTTCGAATTGGACACTTTCTCGAATATTTATATGCAGTAAAAAGTGAAGGATTCTCACATATGAGGCTGCGCTCTAGATCAAAGGCTCTTCTTCTTCTTCTAATAAAATGTATACGTTCGATTATATTCGATTCGCATTAGCATCATAAATTTTATTACAAACAATTTTCGCCATCGAAATTGTCTCCAGCTCATCATCATCATCTGCAGCAAGCAGACGAATTCGTTTTGTGTGAAACGTCTTGCTTTCGCAAGTATTTTAACTTTTAAGCAGAGCCTTAAGGAAAAGAAACCTTTTTTACTTTTTCTTAAAGGGTACTAAGCCTAAGTACTAATATTGCTTGTGTTAATCAAGCTGCACTCGTTCGCACGAGTCGAATTTCTTAGCCTAAAATAATATGAAAGAAGGTTTTTATCATTTGATAAAAACTTTAGCGTACATAGGCTAAGAATCTTAGTATAATTTTTTGCAGGAATTTTTGTGAAAAGCTTGAAGTCTACGTAAAAGATTTCAAATCATTATTAATACAATGAATAAATTGTAGGACTAAAAAGTGGAATGACCACTAGCAATGTCTAGCCGCTAGTCGAGTCGCTTAAATAAAGTTAAATATTTTATTGATATTATGCTTTCCGGGTACTCTCCAGATGACGTCCATTGGGGTTAAGACACTGCGAAAATTCGTTGTGAGTATTCGAATATTGGAAAGGTGCCGGCATTCACAAAGTGTATGTTTACGTTTAAGATTTTATCCAAAATTCCAAATTGAAGGAGTAGAGTTCTCAAGGATCCATTGGTCTGTTACAATCGTACGATCAACGCGGATTCAGGCAAATATTTTTGTGTGGATTTTCTCGACTTTCGTCGAATATACGTGTAGAATGAAATGTAAAATTAATATGCGAGTACTGTGGTGCTGTAGCATAGTCGATCTTTTTCATCAATTTTCCCTTTGCTACTCTTCTCTCATATACCTTTGAAGCAAAAACTTTTCCATTATGCTGTGCATCATTGAAGGCGGCCGAGCTGCGGAGGCCGATATGACTCGGCATCCGAAAAAATTGCAATTTGATCTCTGTAAGTGGCAATGGCGTTACTCACTTTGCTAAGGGCCTTGCAGTTGGAGGTCAAAGGGTTACGGATAGCATTTGCGACAACCGAAAAATCATCTACGCTGATAACCGTTTTAACTTTAGCTTTGTGAGCAAGGTTTTTTGGCCATAAAGTAGAGGAGGAGTAGAGGAGGAGTTTGTAAATGTTGCCGCGCTTTCGGTAAGCATATGATTAACTTGAACCTGGATTTTGAATAAATTTCTGGCATTGTGCTTACAATTACATCAAATTGATTTACTTGCTTAGCTCTCTCTCTCTCTCTGATTTTACTTTCAAATTTCCTATGAAAAATTGCTTCTTTCTTCATTCTTATTATTTTAAGAATGTAACGTTATTTACTATGTATTCATGTACATCATTATAATATTATTTGATATTAAATTACCGCAGGTTACTCGTTTTCCAAGCTATACAGATTTTCTCTTTCACTTTTTTCTTGTTCTTTCAGCCATTGTTTCTTATCGTATTGTGTATCCTTTTAAATAAATAATTTATAAATTTTGAAGTATGCGAACGAAGAATAGAAATAAAAATTCAATAAAAAATAGAAATCTTTTCTTTTCGTTTCTTTTGTTCACATAATATAATCTAAGTGGATAGAGCAAAGGTAAGAAGAATAATTCCCTGATATCAAATGCGTTGCTTTCTATTTTATGAAAGCGTGAAGAAAAAACGTATCGATTTCA
The DNA here is from genome assembly GCA_001077435.1 of Glossina morsitans morsitans. NCBI lineage: Eukaryota > Metazoa > Arthropoda > Insecta > Diptera > Glossinidae > Glossina > Glossina morsitans. Next base: position 35,166 of record CCAG010020401.1, on the reverse strand, counting down.
TATTAACCGAGAAAAAGTTAATGGGAAAAAAGATTTCATCTCTTCTTTGCTTGCAGTGCAAATATAAAAGTAGATAACAAAATTAGTTTCAAGCGAATCATTTATTTTGTTTTTATTTACGATAAAAAAAACAAAACAAAAAAAAACAAAAAAAAACAAGAAAAAGCATTTCATGTTTCACTTTGATTAGCTTCTATTCCCTTCAAAATGTAAAACTAATCGACGCACATAACTTAAAGGTTGACTCTTTGGATACCGTTACGTAGGGTAACTAAAAATAAGTAAGAAAATTATGTTCGGTCGTGACCGAATTCTTTATACCCATCACCGTTTTATGAAATATGGGGTGGGTTGCGCGATTCATTTTTTTTTTGTATTTCCGAAATAAAGTTTTTTTTTCGCATAACCGTGTTGTTTACCACAGACAGACAGATAGACACAAAGATGGAGAAACGGATATACTTAAGTTGGCTTAGAAATTGATACTGATCATGCGGTCTCTGAAGCTTCCTTCTGGGTATTGCAAACCTTTTGACAAAATGAATATATCCTCCATCCTTCGCCTATGGGTACAAAAAAAAAAAAAAAATTCGCCTAATCAAGATGCTAGTGAAATACATAACGCTTTCTAGCAATATGATATGATCTTTGCAAGACCCGCAATGAAATGGAAAATTTCAAATTTCACCCAAAATAATTCATTTATTTGTTAATAAATAATACACCTAATTCTCTTTTTACACGGTAGATACGTTCCCAAAAAATACGTGTAAAAAAAATCGTGTAAAAAGAGAATTAGGTGTAAACAATATTAAAAAGTTGTTGTTAGAGTTCACTTAATTTATTTCGTGCTTTAATTCATTAAATATTTTATAAAAAATAACTTCCACTTTGGAAAAAGGGAATTATATCTGAAATTCATAAATATAAAATCGTGTTAAAACAAAATAATTCGTGTAAAAAAAAGAAATTTTTTTCTTTTGAACTCGTGTTAAATCAAATTCGTGTAAAACAAATTCGTGTAAAAAGAGAATTGGGTATAATAGGTTTGTGCGTAATTATCAGACGTTTTTAAACGATATTGTCGGGCAACAAATTTCCATACCTTTCCGAGCTTTTTCAGACAACACACGATGATTGAATGATCCACATTGAAGTTGTCGGTCAGCATTCGAGTTTCTAAGTTTTCGTCCCCTTCCGCAGCATCGACCTCTTCCTGGCTTATCTTCCAAGCTAGGATTGTCAGATTTGAAAACGGTAAAGCATTTCCTGAATCGACTTTCGCTGATTGTGCCCTCACTAGAGAGCGGAACTATGGGATGCTCTTGGGTGAACATAGATATGTCGAAAGACTCACCTTTTCGTGCTGCTGCCTATGAACATCGACTGTTGCTTCTATGGCTCGCACTTTCGACAGTCGCACAGTCAAGGGCAAAGAAGGGTTTAAGGTTTGTTATCTATAAACTGGTGACATGTTTTTCTCTTGGAAGCCTAAGAGGTGTAATGGAAGAGGACTCCCTTTTCCAATGAGAAGAGAGCATTTTCCTTCTCCCTTTTGGTTCTCTTTTATGGAGGTCATCAAACCACATGATGGTCACCGATATTTACGAAGGCTAGAGCATTGTTGAGTGTATGCTGTGTAATGGCAACCTTCGAAGCATTATTTCCTCGAGGAAGATTAGAACTTGGTTGGCCTACTGGGACGTGTGTAGAGTCCGAAGGCAAGAGTGGCTGCGACTGCGTACAGTAAGAGATCAACCAAAACTGTATAGTATTGTGTTAGTTCTGTACGAACGATAAGCCATGAAGTTAATGGGTGTCCAAGGGGGTCAAGTTGCCCAAACGTAGGATTGCTCCTGGCAGGAACCTGCACTACCCATCTGACTGTCGGTAGAATGCCTTCTCACCTGACTGCTGGGTACCGCGTTTCGGGGAGTATTCGTGGTGTTTGTGGTTACCCCGAAGTTTCGTGGGCAACGACCAAAAAGGTGTTTAGATCGGCCTCGATGCAAACCAGTAAGCGAGAAAATGGCACACATCCATTTTCCCTTTCGATACCTCGGGATAGTACTCCTTCAATTGAACTAGTAAAATTACCAATGGTTCTAGGGAACCCGTCTGATTAACACTTGATGCCAGGTGCGGACGTGAAACCCCTAAAGACATATATATGCGCCCTCACCGAAAAGTTCGTCGAGTTTGCGAAATGACTGCATTGTCTTCCATCCTTTCTCAAAGTGCTACAGCATAATATGACGAACATGTGTATGTGTATGATTATCAAAGAAACGCCTGATAATTATGCATCGACCTGCCATTGAAAGTAAGTTATTGAAAATATCCTGCACTCTTCGCTTTAAAATATGCTTGAAAGGATGTTGTGCAAAATTCGAATGAAAACAGCGAGAATGGCTGGCATTACGAGTTCGAATGTTTGAATCGTGTTAGAGACGGAGTTTTTTTAATTATAATAATTTTCTTTGGAAATTTTTGCCATTAGTTTAATATCCCCCAAGATCATGATAGCGACCAACACTTTATCCAATTCTCTTTGCTTGAAGATTTTATGCTAAATTCTTCCAATTTTGCTGCATCGAGCAAAGATGGAGTTCAGGTGATCGCGCAGACTCCTTTCGCATCACGGTTACCCACATATCCATTCAACGATCATCTCGAGGCAATTGCATTACGCACTAACATAAATAGAATAGAAATGAACAGGTAAGACATTGGACTGTGAATTTGTCAACGGAAGTTTTTCCTCTAGAGGACTTGGGAAAGAGTTCGAAATTCCAAGACAATGAGCTTTCTTCGTCATGTTCTAGACGGCTCACAGCATATATTAAGCCAATAAAAAAGGTAGGGCTTTTCCCTTAATTAAATCGTAATATATATATTTATGGTCTTTATAACAACAACAACAACAACAACATTGTGACAATTAGTTTTATTTATTACTATCATTATTTTTCACTAGCACGCATTGTGCTTTTTGATGAGTTTTTCCATTGTTTCTTTTTTCCCTGTTTTTTTTTTCTTTACTCACAAGTATCGTTTACACTTTGTCGTTGTATTTTTAATTGCAATAAAACTGTTTTTGCTGCACATATCTTGCACTAATTGAAATTTATATGAACAATTTCTTCCACCAGCAGACAACGCTAACGGTAATAATTGCAATAAAAACTTTGATGATTTTATACAAATCGTTTAGGAAAAGCAAATCTCTAATAGAAAAAGAAAGAAAAAAATCGATCACGCTCTTAATCTCTTTCGAGTCAATTCTTTTAAGATTCGTCTTCGATTCACTTAACAAAAGAAATTTTCATCTTTTGACCTATACTCGGGTAAACTTAGCCTATTTAAGGTAAAATAAATTAATGAAGATGATGTTGCACTTTTGCCTCGATATGATGCCAAGACGAGTTGAATAATTTTTATGAAGAGTGGAAATTCACTCGTGAAATGAGAGACGTTTTAATCCGATTTTGCAAATTTATATATATGAATATTACAGAGGTGACGACAAAGGTAGCATGTATACCTTTTCGTTTTAAGCATAAAACTCTGAATTCTGTAGTGGTTCTAAAAAAACAAAAGAAAAAAAAAAAAAAGGAAAAAAATTTTAATGAAAAAACAAAATATTTTTTTGGCTGAAGACAATAATAAAAGTTTTAAAAGTGATAAGCAAAAAAAACAAGAAAGAAGATTAACGACAGTTATACAAACAAAATTGATTCCGAAAACTTGACTAAAATTCCGATAAACAGTTGAAAGTATTTTGTAATAGACGTGGAAAGAGATGATGCAGCACTTTTTTCCTTTTCCACTTTGTTTTTATCATGCACTTAACAAGTTTTAATTAACTTGACGCACTAACATCACTTTAGGCGATAGATTGCGATTTTCCGATGCCTTAGTCTATGAAGAAATTCTCTCGCCGATGCTGGGTCTATAAGGTGTTATATGATATATGGTAAATATCAAGAGCCGCCTCCATTGCTGTAGCGTTTCTCAGAGAAGCTCAGCTGTAAAAGTGATCTTTGATCTTTTCAAAAAAAAAAAAAACAATTTCAAACAACATTTCACTCAGAAATTGATTAAACCACAAATAAAAACATTACATATTAGATATCATCCTAGAGAACTTTATCTAGCACAAATATTTATTCTTGATATCTTTGTAAAATACTAAAAATGGTCATATGAAGGCGTACCTTATATGGAGTGAAGTCCGAATGATAGATAGATTTACGTAATTCAAATTTGTCAAAGAGTCCATTTCGATATGAAGTTGTTGTTACGGATCGATTTATAGAAAGGCTTACTTTGCATAAGAACAGTTGTATGGGACAAAGTTCACTTGATCCGAAAATTCTTCATGTTAACGGTAGCTCATCAATTTTTATCAGCAAATTTTGAACAACAATTTCTTAAAATAAAGCGTTATATGGAGAATGGTCCCATACAATCTATTTTCAATAGAATTCGTTCTAGCATCGAAACATGGCATTATATCAATATTCGTTGAAATATTGAAAATTGCGATTCGTAGATTAAATACAAGTGTATATATATATGTCCACATCAGACTGACACACGGACAGACAAGTTTAAATCGATTGAGAAAATGACTCGTAATAGATCGGTACAAGATAAATTGTACCTTTGTTCAGTGTTTTTTGAGTGTAACATACGCCCGCACAAGCTTTATGTACCCTTTACCACGAGTGATAAATGATATAAAAAGCGAGAATGTGTTTATGTTTAATGAAACGATGCAGGGATTCCATCTATCCAAGAGCTAGTAGAGTTTAATAGTTAAATCACTACGACCGGTCAAGTAGTACAGAAGTACATACGGACATTGTAAATAATAATAAAATAAATTTTCCTTAAATATGGCTAAAAAAGCTCATCTAAACGCAGTTTGCAAGGAGTTCGGTGCAATTTTTATTAGCTGCACAATTGTGAGTTTAAGACAAAGGCATTCAAGTAGATTCAAAACATTACACAGCTTAAGGAAAACAAAAAAAAAACGGAAAACTGCTTTTAATTACTGAAAAGATTGAAATATTACCTTAAGAAGCTATAAAGTCAACATAAAATTGCGATAAGTGGTAATAAATATTGAATTCAAGCAAATTTATTGGTTTCAAAACTTGATGAATGTGGTTGTGGAATCTTTCCATAAAAGTACTTGATTGAATCGCCCGTTTTATTCAAGGTTATATATATATACTGGCATCGGAAACTACGCAAACTTTGTCATATTATTATACACTACACCACTTGTGATACAGGGTGCATTAGTTAGTTGGTACGGACGGGCTTAAGATAGACCCACTTTTTATTATATCGATCGATTTAGAAAATCATTCTAAGTCTGTCTGTCCGTCTGATGTCTGCCCATGTATTTTTGTGTGCAAACCGCATGACGCAGTTTTTGAGATATTTTGATGAAATGTGGTAACGGTGTAGTGTTTTGACTCAACAACGAACGTTACTGAAAATGGTTCGGCTTGGTCGGCACTTTTTCGACCGCTCGGCTGGGGAATAATTGCAATTATTAAAATGTCTCGACAAAGGTGCCTAAATAGTAGTATTTCATCATTCTAAATTGATGTAAAAACTTTGAACCGGTTGGGGTAATTTTTTGAGCCCTCTCTCATATAACCGTTCCTTCGCAAATGGAAGCGTTATATGGTGAAATGATCGAATTTCCAATATTTCATGGTGAAAATTAGCTCATACTACTAAATTGACAAAGAAATCTACCTTAAGGAATTTGGACCACATAGGTCTATTTGCTCGATACCACCGCATATAAGTGTTGTCATGAAACGCAAAATCTTATATGTCAAAAAAGTTTAATTGTTAATTTTTTGCTGATGAAAATTTATAATAGTTTTTTATAGTAATTAAGTGGATCTAAGTGGAAGCACATGGATTTATTTCCTGGCCCCACTTTATATAAGATATCCCATGAGAAGTAAGTCGTTCGGAAAAAAAGCCTAATTTTCAATATTTTATGATGAAAATTAAATCAAAGAAGCGTTTCCGCAAAAAAATTAACGGAAAGGAATTTCGATGGGATAGATCTATTTTTTTTCAACCCCAACATATATAGGCGCTATCACGAAACGCAAACTGTTGTATGGACAAAAAAAATCGAACTTTACAATAGGCGGGCTTTTGTGACATTTATGGCTTTGCATGAACTTAATGCGTACTTTTTGGAGCAGTATTACACACAAACGAGCGAATAACTGCATATCATAGTCGGCGTTGCTCGACTATAATGTTCTTACTTATTTTTAATATACAGAAGTGAATGCGTGGTTCCTTTGATGCTTCATTCATAAAAATACCTCTGTCTCTCTAGCTCTTTAGTTAACTTTGTAATAACAGCATGAAAAATTGAAGAAACAATTTGTACGCTTCCAAAGAAATTTAATCTCTTTGCTTACAATTGCTTGCAAAAGAAACCCTTCATTCAGATTGACATCCTCTTATGCCTATTGCCAGTGCATTTATTTATTTCACATAAAAGCTGAGCTTATTTTATGTTTGCAAAGTACGTTCTTTAATAGCAAAAGCATTTACAATTCGTATCATATTGTTTTCTATATTCATAAAGAATTTTACTATAAGCTTGAAATTGTAATTTGAATACACTATCACTGTTGGCTTGTCTTTGAAAGGAATGCTAGAAACGTACCGGTATTAGTCGAGGATCAGAAAGCATCTTTAACAGCATAGCTCGTGATAGAATCTTGTTTCCTGGCAACATAGTTCGAGAGCCCGATTATTGAAATGAGTTTGTATCAGTTTATAGACATTGACATACGCACTTATAAGAGGACACATTTTAGTCAGTAACTTCTCTTAGATTGCATCCACAAAGTAGTTCAGACACTCTATACTCTAAAATAGCGAAAAAGTGCTAAATCACTGGCCCTTCCTCTTGTGCACGCTTCTCGGCATGCATATGAAAATTTTGTCATACATACTTCTAAGCCTATAAAGGTATTTCTTCATTGCCGGTGGATTGAATTTTCACCAGAATTCAAACACTTTTTATGGTTGGCATTAAAATGTAAAACAAAAAAACAAGTCCTTCTTTCTCTTACTTAACAGTTTTAACTTTACTTTAACTCTACTTAGTCCGATTACGCGATGGAGATGGAGAGCATGCTGCAATAGAGTGAACCGTTATAGTTAATACTATCGCAAGATTTTTAACCTCGTTAGTAACTTTTTGCAAAAATGTACAGATATCAAGTCAATTAAAAATAATATATAGCCCGTTAAGCTTGTTTAGCCAAATGAAAAGTTAAGTATCATCGAGAATGAAATAAACAACCACTAAGTGTACCTATCGTTACATATCGCACATGTATTTGAATGCAAATGAAGTTCTATGCAATAAAAGACAAACCGCATTATAACTGTACATTCATGCATTGCGTTCAGACATTTGGCATTGCAAATATTATGACTTGTGTTGAATTAATGCAATGATGCGGTTGCTTGGCTGGGTCGCTGATTCTATTAAAAGAATATCATGAATATGAGTCCTACTAGGCGTATACGCACTAAAAATGCATATAGGATTTATAGAATATTCAGATAACAAGTGCAGCGTTCAAGCTTGTTTTGTTTGTTTTTGAAATTGTTAGTAAAAAAACAAATTTCCGTAGCAATTAAATTTTAACGAAGTAAAAGAAGAAGCGAACAATGGAATGAAAAATATTTTTTTAAAACATCATTTCACTTAAATAAGAGAGAACTTAAAGAGTAAATAAATTGCATTTTTTTTTGTTGTTTTTTTTTTTTTTGGTAAGAGAACGCTTACTCAAATTCCTCTCACTGGAAGGTTTAGGGTAAAATCAAATTTCCTTTGGGATATTTTTCTCTTAAGTGCGAAAAATTTCTCTTTTAAGGAAATTAATCTTGTTCTTGAAGAAAAGTAAAATTACTTTTTAAATTTTATTTTCAGCCTAATAATAGACTTTATGTTTATGTTTTATTTTTTCTTTTTTTGTTTAAGAAGCCTAAAAATATGCTTTAGCAAGTTTTTACGACTTATTTGCATTTTGAATAAAGGAGAGGGAGAGAAGAAAAATTGCATGCAAAACTTGCATGTTTAGTATTGCGTGTGAATGTGGAATCAATAGCGTTACAAAATTTAAGAAAAAAACGAAATCACCTACAAATACGAAAAATTTTAGAATAAAAATCTAAAATGAGCTAAACTTTTGTGTTCTATTTATTGTCAGTCTTTATATAAAAAAATATTCTTTTTCTTGTTCTTCTTCTTCTTTTTTTAGACGTAAAAAATATTTGCAGCCCTTCTAAAATTGGCTGTGAGTGAAAAAGATAGCAAATAATAAATTGTTGTTTTACTTGCTTAACGACGAACACTTTTAAAACAACCTTTTCCACTATTAATTACTTAATATTACTTTTGTTTTTCTTTTCTACTTTTTTAAATTACTTACCTCTTAACATTATGCTATATTTTTGAAACTTTTTTTTTTTTTCGCTTCCCTCTGAGTGCGTTTTGTTTAATAGTTTCTTCATGTTTACTTATCAGTTTTTGTGTCAAGTTTTTGAACAGACATTCTTAAATGTATGTTCTAACACACACACGCACGCATTTGCAATCTATTTAAAGATTTTTTCTGTCTTTTATTAAGCTATTCATGTAACCCTGAATGTGCACTCATCAGCTTAGCTACAATTTTTCATTTCTATCAAGCAAGAAAAATAAATAAAAAAAAAATTTTACCACATACACACATTGACATACATGATTAAAAGAAGAAAATTGCTTAAGAAAAATTGCAAAGTTTTCCCATTTCTATTGATTAAGAAGTTTCGCTAAGCGCTGAACTTTAGATACCCATTTTCATTTAAAGTAAACGCACGAAATTTCGTTTCACTTATCTAATTAAATCAATTGAATTCACTTTTATGAAGAATTTTTTAGCAAATCTTTTCTAATTGTATCCGCTACGGATTAAAGCAAATGTTCAGGCTTTCCTTTTAAAACTCTTTCATAGCTTAGTTCTTTACGATGTATTTATACGAGGAATTCCTCGAATTGTTCTGTTTTTTTTTTGTTAAGAGAGTACCAAATGAAAGGCTGTTGAAAGCATGTTTCGCCTGAAATGAATTGAATACCACTTGAATATCACAGTTATATTTAAGCTAATCAGGCAGAAATTTTTGTATAAGCAACTTACAACAGCTTGGCGTTGAGTTTTTCCCTAGAATATCCTTTTACAGCATCAATATTTATTATGAATACGGTGCCGACACTTTCTAAGCAAAAACCTTTGAACAAAACAAGAAAAATCATTTAATTTAAAACAAAGCCCAATAAAGTTAAGCTTCATACGGAAAATACTTCATGAGCCCATGTTAGAATCCCGAACTATCTTTCAACTGTCTTCATCAAAAGCATTACTTCATTTCAATTAAGCTGACATTTGACATTTGACATACAGCCGTAGCTAACTTAATTTCTAAGTAATTAGTTTAAAAGCTTTGCTCAAACATCAGATCGGCAAGTCGTTTGTAGTGCTTTCACTGAATTCGTTTAAGATCAAAGAATTTGATGGACAGTTTTCAGTCGATCCGTAGCGAAAATCGAAAAATAATCCCGAGCAAGATTAAAAGCCTTGTGGTCGAAATTTAATAACATTTAGACGATATCGGAGCGAAGTCGCCTTGTTTGGGAAAGTGTTACTGCGACTAATACGCCAGAATATCAAGTCCGCTGCAAAGTCATACAAACCTGTGACAAAAGAAAATACGTATTTTCGTCCTATAACTACAGATCGGTGTATTCCCCAAACGTGATCTGATATTGATTATGATTACTTCGTGCCATATCAAATTATTAACAATGAATACTTGACAAGCACAATGAGGCATTTCCGTGAAACTTATCGCCAAACTCACCTCGTTCCCTGAACTATCCAGTTTGCTTGATTATATTCTCGAAACCACTCAACTCGATTGATAAGATAAATCGGAATCGAGAAATGCACTGTGTTATCAAGCAAAGGTTATGCAGAGTACGGCACTAACTGCTGAAGATATTAGCATCAAATTTAAACCATATTCTGTCAACCTAATGAAAAAAAAAGAAGACAAAAAACTGCTCATTTGAATAAAACTGTGGGATGTGAAGGGAAAAGTTTTACTCTTCCTTTTAATTATATATAATTAAATAAAGGTGTTGTAAATAAAAAAAAGTATATTGATGTATACCGACTTAATTGTGTACATTCCTATCGAATGGAAAATCCATTATTATTGCTGTCTCTTTTTATTTTCTTTTTTTTTTCTCTAATGTGATCAATCACTCAGAGAATGTCCTCTGTGTGAAGAAAGAGACAGAGATGGGGAGGTGGGAGCCATAGCCTAATAGTTGTGCGCCCAGTCACTAAAGGTTATGCCCTTGCAGACAAACCCCGACCAAAGTAAGCTCTGCGACCCCTGAGATTTGAGTCCGCGAACCAATTAAATAAGAAATTTTCAGCGACACAAGCTTACTCTTGCTCACGGTTCGCTGATAAGACGTAAGCCAAGTTCCAAATTTTACCGTGACATGAGTTCATCTTTCTTCCTTTTTTTAGATTCTCTAAGACGTACTTCGAATTGTTATAAGCCGCATGACAAGTGTAGTTTGCCGCAATCTCTCGATTATTTCCAAAAATAAACTGTTTAATGGTTGTGTGTGGTAAAGTAAACAATTTCAAGCATACGTATAGGAATTCAGTTTAAAGAAATACAAGACACACTTGAAGGGCAAAAAAGAAATTCTAAATTAAGGAAAATAAATTTAATGAAAAAAAAAAAAAAAAAAATTGTTATATAAAATGAAATGAAAATACGTTCTCTGTAATCAGTGAAATAAGAGGTTATTACGATGGCCTACCTATCTTATGTCAAGAATGTCCATGTGTCCCAATTTGCTTGTATCGCGGCTTTGAAGTAAGAAAAAGAAATAAATTTTGTAAAACTCTAAGCGACATAATCTAGGCATGAAACTACGTCTTTTTAACGATAGAACCAAATTTGATGGACGGTATCGCATTGCTGGTGCCCAACACATCCTAGTCCTATTTGCATTTCCCGCAACGAAGTTACAAAGCCAGACGCAGTACTCACTGTTAAGGGAAATCTTCTTTATCCTCGGTACGTAATGCACCGACATTAACACCTTCTCTGCACGCTTCAAGACTTCACGCAGAAAAGGGCGCATAATCTTAACCAATTTGTGTGATGAAAAAGCCCCCATGTACAACCAAACTAATATTTTAAACCGAGCCTTTAAACCTTCCACCAAATGTACCTTAAATCACTAAAGATGTACAAAATTCACAAGTTTTTGCTGCCAACAACAAAAAATAGTCAAAAACGTCAAAAACATGTTTCTAATCTAAAATTTCCAGCTTGTCTTCTTCTTTTTTCTTTTTTTAACCTAACAATTATCTTATGCCATTAATGCGGACATAATTTCCATTACAAAATATATTTGCATTGAGAGAGAGAGGGAGAGAGAGAGAGAGTGAGAAGCTCACCCCTACGCTACGGAAATGATGTTATGATTATGAACGCAGGCTAAATACATAATTAATTATCCACCGATTGGATGGATGCGTACGTGTAGGTGAACTCTTAATATTAAACAAGTAAGAAATTTATATACGGTCGTGATCGAATCTTTTGTACCCATCACCGTCATTCTGAGAAGGATCTAAAAAGAAGAAAAGAACTGCATATGACTTGGGTGGACTTGGCCGATGTTTTCTATTATTGAGAAAAAAAAGTTGAAATCGACATATGATGTATGTGCTGCACTTTATGAGTAACAAGTAACAAATGCGGAACATAAACGCGTTCACCGTCTTTTATTGTATAGGTGTATGGGCGTTGTAGGCGTTACCTTTAAGAGGTTTGGGTCATTTTCAAAGGTTTTTCAAAATTTGTAGGCGATATTTTCATCTTTGCGAACGGGAGAACATTTACGACAGATCCTGCACAATCGAACAGACCGACAAATGGACAGACGTGCAGACGGACATGATTAAGTGTATTCTAAATTTGAAATTGGCCGATTTTAGAGGGCTTTTCGAACCTTGTTTTTTGCGCTTTTCGCGTAAGGCATTGCAAAAAATATTTCAATTTTGATATACTATAATATTGGGTAGGCGTGGTAAATTTTTCGCATTTTGGACAAGCACTACAGCATCGTCCATAGCATGTACGTTCGAATTTTTGTACATTTATTTGCTTTAGTTTATGAGTAATGCACAAAAAACCAATTTTTTATTCCTTTTCAAAGACTGAAGTGCTTTCAGTTTATGTGACACTGAAGGTGTGGCCTTTGTTCAATTTGGCCCATTTGCAATATCAGCCTGTATGCAAGAGCTTTCAATGTTTCTGCCAAATTTGAAGTCGATTGTTTGCGGCCAGGAGAATGTTCACAACACATATTGCACAGACTGACAGACAGACAGACATGAATCTCTGAAGTTTTCTTCCAAGCGTTGTAAACGTATTGACAGACTGAATATACCGCGCATATTTCGGTGATAGGCATAAAAACTTTTATTGATTAAATGCGTATTAAATATTTGATAAGTAAAATGGAAATGTTTTAAAAAGTCATTAGAACAAAATATTGTCATTAACAGGGATAAGTGAATTATAAATGAGACCACATGGAGGTTTTGTTTGTTTAGTCGAACTAAAAAAGAAAAACTAACAAACAAACAAACTACATATTGCCACTAAATGTAAGCAGCAGAAGACGTGATTCAATTAACTGAAAGGCTTAAATGTTACTAATTATTTCCATAGTGTGTGTGCTTTTTTCCAATTAAAATTTCAAAATTTTGTTTTAGTTTATTTCAAATATTTTTTTTTATTTTTATACCCACTACTCAATGGATGAGTATATAAATACTTATATATGTATACTCATATACTCATATATATATATACTCGTATATATATATATATATACTCATATATACTTGGTCAGCATCAAATTCTAAAACGATGTAAGCATGTCTGTCTGTCCGTGTGTCCGCCCGTCCATCTGTGTAATGCCTGTTGTCTATATTCTCGTGGCCGCAAAAATGAAGCTATAGACTTGAAATTTGGCAGGAACATTGTGAACTCTTACACGCACGTTGGCCGTGAAAATGGGCCAAATCGATCGAAGGAGCACGCCCACAGCACGACGTAAACTGAGAATGCGTCTGTTTTTCAAAAGGAATGAAAAATTGATTATTCGCTTATTACGCATAAACTATAGCAAATAAATGCACAAAAGTTTGCACGTATATTCTATTTGCGATGCTGTATCATTCGTGCAGAAAAATTGAAAAAATTGACCACGCCTACCCAATATTACAGTGTATCAAAATTCTATTGTTTTCTCAATACAAAACAAACTTCAAAAACCCCATACAGTATGCAAATTCTTGGCCACTTTCAAATTTGGACTGCACCTCAACATGTCCGCCTGTTCGACTGTCCATCTGTCGGTTTGCACAACTCTGTAGTATTTGTGGTAAACATTGTCCCGTTAGCGAAAATGTAGATATCGTCGAAAAGAATTTGGAATTGACCTAAACTTTTCAAAGGACACGCCTACAACACGCCCACATACCTCTACGACAAAAAGTTTTATTTTGCAAAATAGATGAAAACAACTGCGTCCACTTCACAGTATAGAGCCTGAGAATTTTGTTCTTTTACTTCTTTCGTCTCTTTTTGGGGTAAACGGTGATGGGTGTAAAAAATTCTGTATCAACCGAAAATTTTCTTACTTGTTTTGTTTATATTCTTTGCGTTATCGAAATACTTCCGGATATGCGATAACTTTCCGTGTCATTTGCACGACTATATGCGACACGTCTACTACCAAGCTCCTCCCTCGCAAATTGTTAGAACTTTTTTGAAAATATTTAAGCACTAATCCAAAGATAGCTTGCTTAAGTCAACGATCAATTTCACTCATTACTTGTACGTTAACTGATCACGTATATCGCACGAATCGATTGGAAATGGAAATGGAAATGGAAAAGGAAGAGGAAAAGGAGAAGAGTTTTACTTTTATCCTTGATTTTATAGCGATCACCCAAGAATACATTCCGATTGCAATCGGAATGCTTGAATGGTCCCTTAAATTCCTAAGACTGGCATAAAACAGATAATTGGAAGGAGGGACGAAATGTTAGACATGACTCTTACCAATAGAGCTCGTAAAGCCGTGCAAGCATGAAAAGGACGTGGTTATGCAGGAAATTTTCTCTCGGTCGCAACAAATGAATTCCTTGAAAATCAATCAATTTAGTCAAAGGGCACGCCCACCCTAGAACATAAACTGAGAACAGCAGTGTTTTGAATTGAAATTTTTATTCATTGACGAAATGACGAAATTTGAATAAATCAATAGCGACGTCACAAATATCGGGCCACGGATAACCAAAAGTAATTTTTCGCATAAATGTATTAAGAGGAAAAGAGACTGAAGCCAATCAACCAAACAAACTAGAAAATTATTAAAATGATTTGCGTGTTTAAAGAACAAGTCTGTATGTTAGTGTGTTATCACAATTTCCAAGAATAATTTTCTATATAACTTAGATATGAACGAACGCCTCTCATAGGAGCCGCTGGTTACGTGTATTGTCTTGTTCTTTTTGCATTTGCCCGGCATGTGCCGGGCGGTGGCGAAAGTGTTAAAGACTTCTCTCTCGTTTCCTAACTAAATAAATGCGTGTCAAGCGTTTACTGCACTTGCATACTCATACAAAAGCAGGTTAAAATTGTTTTAATGTGTTATAGCAGAGCCGTGTGTGTAGACAACGAACAAATTATTAGAGTTTCTTGACATATATTCCTGTGCGTGCATGCTAAACAAGAAAATGATTAAGCGATAACGTGTTTGTTGTTTGAATTTAACGAAAACTCAACATTAAATTATAGAAATTTTATTCAAATTGTGATAACTGCGTTAAAACGCGTTCGAAGGCCCTTCGAAATGAATGAACGAAAAAACAAACTGTTATGTTACTATTATAGAGTGCAAGGGTATTAATTATTAAGTTTACGCGAATGTATGTAACACCAAGCAGGAGCTGAGGTAGATCATCTTTCATTATTCCGATCGATTCGAAATAAGTTTGTCTGTCTGTCCGTCTGTCTGTCTGTCTGTCTGATGTCTATCCATGTAAATTTGTGTTCAAGCTACAGGTCGTAATCTTTTTATTTGATGAAATATGTTACACTGACATGTTTTAATCCAAGGACTAATGCTATTGAAAATGATTGATGGATCGAGTCACCCTGTTTTCGACACCCTATTTTAAAAGCTCGTTATATAGGAAATTTGCGTACTTTTCAAATGTACTTTAAAAGTCGCTGAGTACGAGTATTTCGTCGCTTTAAAATGGGTCCAATTTTTTGGACGCCCTCTCATGAAACCCTATCCCATGAAACCTGAATCTTTATATGATAAGAAGGTCTAATTTTCAATATTTCATAGTGAAAATTAGTTCATAAAAGTAATTTTTCATGAAAAAATTAATTATAGCAAATCCTATCCTTGGATCCTACTCTAATAAGGATTTTCACGGAAATGTGAACCCCATATAAAGCCCAAATGGTCCAATTTTTAACGATTTATAAAGCAAAACAAATTCGTTCGTGATAGCAAATTTGAACCACATGGGTCGAATTCTTGGATCCCAGTCCATTTAAGATTTCTCGTGAATAGTAAACCCTTCAGCGATAGATTCAGTTTTGAGTGTTTTATATGATGACAATTAGTCCATAGTTGCGATTGTGTCAACAAATTAACGGAATTTGCGGAATTTCGATCAAATGCGTCTATTTCTTAGACCCTAACATATATATAGGCTTTTCATGAGTTCATGAGGTCGTTCTTAGATAAAGATATAAATTGTAATTTTTGATTATCCAAAACTGAAAAATAAGCACATCTTTAGGAAGTAAATTAAGTTTTCTGAATTTGGATCGCGTCCTAAGGTATTTTGGACATCACTACTACTACTACATGCGGACTCTCATGACAAGTGCACGGAATATATGGGAAATTAGAAAATAATGTGAAATTTTTTATGTGCGACTAACTATATTCGCCGATGTTGCATGGGATATTTAAGGGTTGATCTTATGGGCCGACTATAATATTCTTACATGCTATAATTTATATGTTCGGTATTTGAAGGGTCCATCCGTCCAAGGCGGTAAATACCTAAATAGCTGCAGATATCTGTTCACCCGCCCAAGGCGATAAACACCTAAATAGCTGCAGATATCTGGCTGGTGTCTTTGCATCGATATTCATTTTCTTCTTTGATTCTTGTCACTTCCGGCTTTCATTGACCATATGCATGTTAAACACATATTTTCTTTTTTTATTTTTTTTTTTTTTGCTTCTACGTTTAAATTTTTTTTATTTTTTATTTTTTTATTTCAAACATAATAAAGACTTGTACGAGAGATCGCCTGTTTGCACAGATCAAAGTTTAATGATATTCGACACCATTTTTGATCCATTTATTGACCTCGTATTTCTCGTTGGGCGAGCATAAGTTTGGATATTTCGAATTTTTACCGCTCTTACAATCTTGAGCCGATGAACCGCACGATTTATAGATGGGGAACTCCATCATATTGGTGGTGGCGTAATTGCAAGCCATCAAGAAATATTGAAAACCATTTGATTTTGTGTACTCAGAAGCGGCACAACCCACATGCGTGTTTCTTTCGGCGACCATGACTGTGAAATGGCCAATGGCTCTGTGCATAAAATATGATGTTGAGAAAGTGTTTGAAAATTTTGCAAAGAAGAGATCAAATTACTTACGGTCCTCTATAATTCATTGGATAAGAGTCAATATAGCCTTGATTGCAGTCCTTAACTTCTTCATACCATTTGTCGACAGCTTTTTCTATCAATTTGCGGTAATCGGGTGGGGGTCCTCCTGATCGGCCAAGCTCGGCTAAGTTCTGACCAGCATATTTAAATTTAACCGTATTACGGCACCTGTCGTGATTCATTTGACATTGTTTGACATTGTATTCAGCCAGCTTGGCCAACTCTGAATCCCATTTCATAGTGGCCATCTGACAAGCTCGCTTCAATTTCGATTCCCCGCCGCCAGCTACATGGTTACGTTTCTTATTATGCGCGTCCAACAAAGCGCTCTGATATTTGTTCAAGTCTATCATTTTCGCGCCCGACGGGCATCCACTTTGAAATACCTAAAATATTCACCAGATGCTAGATACATTAGTTTTTCGACATCACCGTAAAACCGGCCAATAGACGTATGTCGTCTTCAATAGAATTTGAAAATATCATCAAATTCATTTTCATTTATACATATTTTTAAAAAAAGATGAAAAATGAATTACGCAAGTGATGTAATGAAAATAATCGCTTTACAGCCAATTATTTCTATAAATCAAATGCGTGACCGATAGGGAGAAATTGTTAGAATGCATTTTGTTGAATGCATTTTTATCAAACCACTAACATATATATATAAATTTTTGATCTTTGATTTTTCAAACTTTTTCCATTGTTTGTAACCTATTGTAGGCACCGATTTGCGATCGGTCATAAAATACGCTGAGTGAGCTGAGATTTTCAGTGAAATCGCTTAAGAGCAAACAGCACGAATGGACAGATAGTGATTGACAGAAGACATAATCTTCACGGAGCGACTGATTCGCTTTTCTGAATATTGTACTGAATCGTCAATCTGAAGCAATCGAATATTTGCAAAAAAATTTCTATTCTTCAAATGTGTGTGTGTGTGTGTGTGTGTGTGCTTTTATTTTCGCAACGAATCTCGCCGTACTTTAAAACAATATAACGGCTTTCGTTTGTCAATTACGAATTTTCGACAGATCGAAACAATCGAATCGAATCGAATCGAACTATGGGGTCTTTGCCCTGATTACTTGTGATTGTGCAAAGTCCGAATTGCCGATAAAATCTAATTATCAGAAATAATCTTTTGCTCAGTACTTACATTTTGCATCACGCATGCAACATGATTGTCGCACAAGCCGCAATAATCTCCACCCACTGCAGCACTACCCAAAATTAAAAGGCTTAAGGTCGCAAGCACGAAATTCATTTTCCTTTTAGTTTATCGTGTGATGATTAAATAACTCTCACTGATCGAATTGTTAATACAGTTTGCAGTTTTTATAGAGAAATTCGGAACCGATAATAACCACATTTTCCATTGTTAATAAAAATAATAATAATAATAATAATAATAAGTAATAATAAGTAATAATAAGTAATAGTAATAGCCTTGAGTTTTCTAAAGAATTATTCATATCTTTTATATAATAATTGTAACACGAATGAAGCGCTATTTGTTTTTCATGCCTAGTAAGAACTTTTTTTCTTTGTGCACTAACATTATTATGTAATACAATTAACAAATATTTTCAAAAAAAAAAAAAAAAAAAAAAAATGCACTGCATGGTGTAGACAGACAGATAGATAGATATATGAAGTAATTGTTGTTCATCTTTCAATTGCATTATGAGAAAATAGAGAATAGAAGGAATCTCAAGTCGAATATTTGATTGCCATCGTCTGTCTGTCTGTCTGTCTGCAATGCACTTTGATGTCCTGCACTCACTCAACTTTCATAAAGTTCGACTCTATGATGCAAAGATGACAAAACTTTTGCTCAATTCCAGCAACATTCCATACAGTTCCGATTACTGGCGGCCGTCCGTCATAGATTGCATATAGAGCCGAATAGGTGTACAAACTATACTAATAAATATGTAAAAAAATTGTTTAACGAAGTCATTTACTTGTGTTTACATTTATTTGTATTTAATTTGCATAAAAGACGTAGGAACGTAGAAAGCCCGTAATAAAGATAAAGAAAAAGATAAACTATATACTAATGCATCGAAGATAATATCTAAAAAGTGTTCAGCCTTTTAATAATTCAGCAAATAGTTATTACTACATACATGCATGAGGTTAAGGGAAAAACGGCTTGACTAAATGACTTGAACGCCTTCCGCTTGGTGAGCAAAAGTAATGCCTGTCCATTTTTGAAATCACTTAAGATCAACCAACCAACCAATCAACCAACACAAGAAATCAATCGGCCATCAAATCCTTTAAAGTTTCTATTCGAGTGACGAGCCATACACTGCTGCACGTTTGTCTGCACGTAATAACAATTGTTGATCGAACAAGTGGTGGTTTTCTTTGTCTGTCTGTCTGTCTATGCCGATTTCTCGATTTTTAACTAAAATCAAACAAAAACTCATTTATTCATTCATTCATTCATTCATTCATTCATTCATGTGGGTAATCATGAAAGTTGATATTCGTTGATTTTTGTTTGCTTCCCGTATGAATTTCGTTAACGCCACAGCTAATGTGTGAAAATTGTAAGAGCTCCCAAATTTATACAGCGTCGTAAAAAAGACTTTTCCAAGCAAAGTTCGGCTTCAATAACTCATAGTTCCTTGAGTCTTGCTTGTTCTCGTTTAAAAAGCAAAGATTGTTCAAGGATTTTATTGCTTCAGTTACTATTATTATTATTATTGTTATTCTTGTAGAAGAAGTCAGCCATATGGCTCACTAGGAGAGGGACTATAGACAAAACATGTCCAATCAATGTTCCAATGTATTAAACTATTGCAAATTAGTTTTTATTTCATTTCATTCGTAACTTTTCCCCTCTACGTACTCTTCTCTTTCAAACAAGACATCGTTAATGATTATTCCCCTGAAAAAGTTGGTAACGTTCCTGTCACAATCATCTCCATAGCAGATAAATTAATTGTCGATAGCGCAGCATCATTGAGCGAGAGCTCGCTCGAAAAATACAGTTTCGACAAAAGCTAACGTTAAGCGAAGGCAATCTTAAGCAGTCTTCGTTCCGAAAATGGAGAAAGAACTCAAATCGGATAAAAAGAGTACTTTTGCATATTATTCTTAAACATTTATGAGAGTAAGAAATGAGTATAAAACATTAGACTCATCATTGAATACCCTATAACACCCTACAGTTATCCATAAATTGACTATTCAAGATAGGGCATTAAAGCAGCGATCTAAAAACGTGGTCCGATCCGAAACATTTTCAATAGTGTTTGTCCTTAGGCCGAAACATACAAGTGTAGCAAATTGTGACCTTTAGATTGTATATTAGAAAACAAAACTGACAGAAGGACAGACAAGTTTAGATTAATTCACAAAATGATGCAAATAAAAGGCGGTCTAAGATCTGAGTCTATCTCCGTCTTGTCCTTCTCGATGTTGTATACATCCGCAACAACAACTGGTGTAGGGTATAAATATGATCAAAAAAAAAATTCTATTTGTAACGAAGTATATATATGATAAGACGGAAAACGTAGCCGAACTATGCAAACTTAAAAACTGTATTGGTCAGTTCTATAAACGCTTTTTAACAATACCCTATAACCCTTTTTAACAATAAAACCCTTTTAACCGATTTTAAAATCTTTCACTCAATAATTGACAAACTTTAGTTGACATTTAATTTAAAATACGCTATTAACGAGTGAACGGGACGTCGTTGATATGCTTAATAAGCGTACAGTTCATAAAAATCGCATTTTTATAACCTACACAAGTTAGTGTGGTCGTATGTAACACGCAGAAGGGCTTACGGAAGGGAAGGGCACTTTTTATTATACCGATCGATTCAGAATCATAATCTGAATTGATTTAAGCCTGTCTGTCCGTCTGTCTGATTGTCTGTCTGATATCAAATATCCATGTAAATTTGTGTTCAAACTAAAGATCGCAATTTTTGAGATATTTTGATGAAATTAGGTACTGTGACGTATTTTGACTTCACTGAAGAGATCATTGTGAAACCAAGTTTTACAAATGAAGCGAAAAAAAAACGAAAAATCCATTGAATTGTTGGGTTGGCCAAAATGTCCAATACTAAAAGTTTTCATGACTATAAAAGCATTTTTCATATTTTTTATAGTACGCGTTGTAAGTTCTGTAACTAACTGTTCTATTCGATTAGCAGAGACATCTACTCTATAAATGTCGCACTAACATATTATGAATGTTTTCTATTATGGATATTGGTAATTTTCCCACAAATTAAAACAATTATCGTTATGGTCATTGTAGATGTTGTTGACTTTCTTGAAAGCTTAAAACTTCAAGCTTAAAGCTTAAGATAAATGAACACGAATTGTGGGTGAAAGGAATGCCAGCATAAATGATTAATCTATTCGATTTTGTACAGCGTTACCAGGAATTTACACAGCATTAAAAATAATACATTATTATGTAGCGCACACAGAGTGTTACAAAATTGTGAAATTATTTCTTCTTTTAGAATTCAGCAAACAAAAACGAATAATTAATTTACTAATTGCAAGTTACCAAGAAACATTAATTCAAATTTGAATTGAATCTGAAAATGATAATCAAATTATTGATCCCTAGTATTGATTCAAAATAATCATTAAGGACTTTCAGCTTGTCGCCACCTCTAAACTGATGGGCAGGAACCAATAAAATATGTGTTTTCATTTTTATACCCTTATGCGGATATTTGCTACACTCAGAAGGACTTAAGATAGACCCATCCACCTTTTTAATATTATACCGAACGATTCAGAATCACTGAATGAATTGAATTGAACTGAATTTTGTCTGTGCGTCTGTCTTTCTGTCCTATTTTCTATATATTTTAATAAAGTTTGGTGCGCTGAAGGACAAACACATATTTTCGACCATTTCCCGTATAACGATTCTTTTTGAAAAGTCAACCGTGGCCCACTATAGTGTTTTTATTTGCTGTTTGTAAATTTTTTGATGCTGAATTTAGTCGTTTATCCGCAAAACCTTAACATACCCAGTACTATCGCAAGTGGTATAGAATATAAAAAGATTTCAATATAGGAGATGGATTTATCTCTCTATCCTTCTGGCTTTTGCATACATCCGCACAAGATATGAAGAAGCGATCATTTTTTATATAAAATTTCTAGCTCGATTTGTTTCATTTGCATATTTCTCTTGAATTTCTCTTCCTTGATTTACAGAGACCACCTTTTATTGTTAACTAATACTTGTAGTGCTTCCATTACCGACTTTTCATATTCTTCCTTATCAAAATTCAAAACTCCTTGAAGCTACTGAATAGATAATATTTAATAGCCCCTCAATTCTTCTTTCAATCTTTCGCAAATATTTTTTTATACCCATCACCGAAGCATGATAGGTATATTTATTTTGTCAAAACGTTTGCAACGGCCAAAAGGAAGCATCGGATACCCCCACAAAGCATATATATTCTTGATCAGCATCAAATTCTAAATCGATTTAAGTTTGTCCATCTGTCCCTCTGTGTAATATCCGTTGTCAACATTTTCCTGGCCGCAAAAATTAAGCTATGGACAGATTTGGCAGAAACGTTGGTAAATAGGCCACATCGGTGCGAAGGACACACCCACAGCACCACGTAAACTGAGCACATCTCTGTTTCTGCAATGAAATATTGGTTTTTGGTCATTGCTCATAAACTCTAGCAAACAAATATACAAAAATTTGAAGGCATATTCTATGGGTGATGGATTTGTGCACAAAAATGGAAAAAATTGACCACGCCTACCCAATATTACAGTGTATCAAAATTTTATTGTTTTCGCAATACCTTTATAACGCGTAAAAACAAACTTCAAAAACCTCCAGTTTCATATTTGGAATGTACCTAAACATATCCGCCTATTCACCTGTCCATCTGTCTGCTGATCTGTGTAGTATTTGTGATAAACATTCGCCTATTAGCGAAAATGAAGACATCACCTAAAAATTCGCAAAAGAATTTGGAATTGACCGAAATTTTTCAAGGACACGCTACATTGTAGAAGATGAAAATTTTGTTCTTCTACTTCTTTTGTCTTTTTTGAGATAAACGGTGATGGGTATAAAAGATTCGGTCCTGAACGAATATAATTTTCTTACTTGTGTTTTATCGGCTATAATTATTTACCCACATTACTTTTCTCGACATTTTACAATTTTCGTCATTAACTAGGTTGTGTAGTCTTTTTTATATCCGTTAATTGTGTCAGCTATGTGCCTCTCGCGACGATAGTTTACTTTATATTCCATTTGAATGGGTTATTCTACGTTACTCTTTGCAACGAGTCAGAGATCGGCACTAATAGCGTTTGCTAACCACACTGCGTACTTTGTCAATCGTTGCTTCGAAGCGCTTACGGCATCAACTCGAATCTAGTTTGCCTTCGCTTTGACCTGCAACCAGCTTGATGACACCATATTATGACATCGAAATGAATGATGTGTTCATCAAGCAATCTTATTTGTGAGCTAGTGTGCAATGTTTGTGATGTGAGCTAGCATCACAAACTAAGCTAATAAGATGGCAATTAACTCCAAAGATTCAATGCGAGGAATAGATATGAAAGAAAATCGTTCAAGTAATATTTTTAAAATGCTTACGACCTTTTGCAACAACAAAGTTTGATTACACAAACTGGCGGTAAAATATTCATCTGGGAATCTATGATACAAGGGGCTAGTTGTCTAAGACTAATGTTTAGTTTGGTTTGCTGCAAGTAGTTCTTAAACGCAAATACTTCACTAAATGCTCCTCTTTCCCTGAAAGTTGAAACAAAATACTCAATATTTCATATGACATTTCAGCCATGATTAGCATCTTATACAGATCTCCACTACACACTGAAGTGTATAGCGTAATACGACCTTTGATCACATGAACTTGGAATTCCCAGTAAGTGTGAGTCATTAACTCGCATTGATTACGTCCCTGCTCTTTGTACACACCGCCCGTCGCTACTACCGATTGAATTATTTAGTGAGATCTCCGGACGTGACCACTGTAACGCATTTTATGTGTTACGGATGTTTCGCAAAAGTTGACCGAACTTGATTATTTAAAGGAAGTAAAAGTTGTGACAAAGTTTCTGTAGGTGAACCTGCGGAAGGATCATTGAAGATGTTTCCAATCCGAAAGAAAAATAATTTATATATAAAAATATGAATTTAAAATTTAATAAAGCATGCTTATGTCATTAAAAGTATGCGCTGTTAAAGTATGCTGAAAAGTGCATAAAATAATATGGAATTTGCCCTCGATAGAGGATCAAATAAAAATTGTAATTGTATACAATAATATAAAAGGGATTTGACGGAAGGCTTTTCTAAACCCTTTTTGAAGGGCTGAGTTAAGAGTAAGTATATCAATACTCTGATCATCTTTGATTAACGATTAAAATGATAAATGACAATAAATTATTTTTCTTTATAAATAGTTTCAAGTTAAATTCTAGGAAGTGTTTAATTTTGCACTTTTTTATTAACCTTCGGAAATAAAACTTTCTTTGTAAGGGGGGGGAAGATAAACATACCTGTATCGATTCGGAATTTAATGTTTTTTGTAAATGAATGTGCTCTCATGCTATGCACGTTTTCGGCAACTATCCAATACCACTATACATATATATATATATGCCGAGAGAATATAAAATACTTGTGTGTTCTCAGTGTTGAATTTTATTTATTATTAATACGTAAGTGCAATTAATTCACATAGAAATTAAGAATATGATAATTTTTTCCAGAAACATGTTTACTCAACTATCCACGCAGATAAGTTTGAAAATCTTTCAAAAATAAATCTACTAATAAGTAAATAAATTTGTATAAATGTATTAAATTAAAAACAAAAAAAAAATAAGTGCAGAAATAAAGAAAAAATTGTCTTACATTTTTATCAAAACAAACGAGTTGTTTTTGCATAATTATTTTTGCATAACAATTTGAGAAAATTTTCATCAATGTTTAAATGATATAAAAACTTAAAGATGTTTGATTTTAGTTTGTCTTGTAGTTGACTCGTTTAGCGATTTCGTCAAATTTATTTACACAATACTTTGTATCCAATTTAAAGCGCCCCGTATGCGACGCAAACGTGCCCTGGTTAGGAAATTACAAATTAATATATATTCGACATAAGTACGTCGGCCACCTTTTTGATAAGTTGTTGCGCTAACTGATGATGCAGAATTAACCTCACACATTACTTTTGTGGTCAAGGACAGCAACCATTGCAAAATCTGTCGAATGTACGTTGCTTATAGTATTCTTCAAATTTATTGATTTGAAAACTTACCTCAGGACTATTAGGCATACCATCCGATTTGAGCCATTTTGAAGGAGCCCATAAAAACAATTGCAATATATTCGCCGCAATATCTGGGCTAACGCGTTTCGTTGGATTTGGTGATAAAATGTTGTAAATTAATTGTTGGACCAAAAGTGGGCATTCATCGCTTAGAGGCGGCAAGTCCTCTTCCCTGTAGTCCGAATTGCGCAAGGAAAATGTTTGCTCTCCTTTAGCTGCTGCTAGACCACCGCTAGATGAATAGAAGGGATTATTTAATCCAAAGATTTCATAAGCTATGGCTCCACAGGCCCATAAATCAGCTTTACTGTAATTTAATACAGCAAAAGGACCCGGTTGCTTATTGATGATTTCTGGCGCCATTAAAGCAGCATTGCCCCCCTTATCGATGTCTAAAGAGGAGTATGGCACCTGCAGGCCGTGCACACGATCCGCCAAGCAGCAACCGAAATCTGATAACACCAGTAACGGTGGAGAATCTTCTTCGTTTAGATCTATCAATATATTATCCGATTTTAAATCACGATGAGCTATACCATGACAACTAATGTGGGCCACAGCTTCCAACAGCTGAGCTAAGAGCAACAGTTTCTCTCGTGTTGACACTTTATGCTCATTTAAAAAGGCCCGTAAGCTATAATCATAACGTTTCATCAACAAATACAATGACATATTGCGACCGTAACCATTCGGATTGATACGTTGTGGTTGAGCTATAGGATACAATAGATGACCGTCAGGAAGCTGTCGTACTTCATCACAAAAGAAACCGTACATGCACACTATATTAGGATGTGCCGGCAACAAGAGAGTTTGATCTTGTATGTGCTGCTCCCAAGTTTCAGCAGCTTCGCGCATGTACCGCTGACGGGCCGGCACAGTTTCTTTGTACATGGCCCGTAAGATAGCTAAAGCATTACTCTGTATGTCATAATTAAACATCATTTTCAAAGCTAAAGGATAACGTTGTAAATTAGCGTCTGCACCAGTGTTTACAGTAGTAAGCTGCAAAGAGTTGGCATTGCACTTATTCTATTTTCGTCTCTTTTTCCTACTTACCAACGATTGATTTCCGTTGCCAATACCCGAAAATTGAGAAACATCTTTTGAGAATTTGCGATTGTCCTTCGATTTTGTATTGTATTCCTCTAAATTTTTATCGGCCACGGCTAAAGTTTCTTCAAAGACAGTCGCCGCCGATGCCTGATTAAATAATTGCAAATTGTCAACTGAGCCTCCGAAATTATGGACAAACCGGGACATGTTTTGTAAAGGAGTCATAAACTCCGGACGAAATGACTGCTGCTGCATAGTTGAACGTGATCGACCTTCTACGGGAGAGGATAACGATTGGTTATTAATGGAAGATTCGGTAGTGAGGTCACACTCTTTCAATGCTGCTGCATATACAACAGCAGCGCAACCCTTGGCTATAGCTGGACCAACAATGAGTTTATCAACGCTAAAAGACTCGTCTAATGTTTCAGAGATTTCGTCAGAACTCCAATTTGCCTGCAGGCGATTGGCAGCTTCTCTTATTTCCCAGCATACGCCTTCTAACTCATCTTCTTTAGTTAGAACGCCGGCACCGGAAGCCAAACTGACGCCAACTAAAGCAAAGAAAGGAGCAGAGTCCCCGTAAAATAGTTTTTTTGTTGCTTGGCTACGCAATTCAGCTGAGTAGGTAGTTGTAACTCTATTCAATATATTATCGATAAACAATTTACGAGCATGCTGACCAAAACGAAATATTCCTGTAGTCCGAGTTACATTAGCTGCCAACTGTCCGGTGGCAGTACCGCTATTAACTCCCGGAATATTTACAGCATGCTTAGCAGCAGCTTTCTAAAGAATGATAAACTAATGGTTGCCTAAACAAAGCACGTCAAATGTATGCATTGACTTACTTGACCAACTTGGGCTGCTAACGTAGGTAAACGAGTACGTTGACGTGTTTGCTTTTGTTCCAAAATGTTGCTATGTATATCGCGCTTCCAATAGCTTTGAAGCAAATAACGACCATGTTTAATAAGTCGAGTTGTTAGTAAACGCACGGACATATTGATCTCTCTCGCATATGCACGCTCAATCTAAAGGCCTAAACTACCAGGCGATCGCACAAATTTCAAACACGATCAAATAAAATTCAATAATTTGCAGGAACTAGAAAAAAAGATAAAAGCAAAAAATTTAAATAAAAATTGCGTTCTATTATTGTGTAGCTTTTTGTTTGTATGTGCGCAAATAATCGCATACATCGCCTTACATACTTGCATACCTTTATTGATTTTATGCCGTTGATTTAAAGTTGCTCTCTTTCACTACAACGGATATTAAAGTCATTATATTGTCGGTAACAACAAATCCAGAATAAATTTACAGCTCTATAGATGTGTTTGTTGTCCGTTTACTTGTGCTGTTTGTGTTAGATAATCATTCACTTCTTCACAAACTTCACAATTTTATTGTCAAGCTTCACCATTTTTCAATTATTTATACTATTTACCTTAGTTTTAGTTTTTAATGAAAATAGATCGATTTCCCTTAATTTAATGTCACAAATTGTTGGCAAATTCGTTGATTTTTTATTTTTAGTTTTTATGACTAAAAGCAGCTGTTTTCTGATGCTTTATGCAAACAATTACGGTACTAAATCGCCAATATTGCCAAAGTAAAAAAAAAAGTCTTAGAACAAATGAAAAAAACATTCGAACAATCGGTATCCATCTTCTTAGCTTGTATAAAAGCAAAGTAAATCGGATAAGAATAAACTCCAAGTGTCAGATATGATAAAATCAAAGGGGAAAAAGGAATATATGCTTTCAACAATTTCGAAAAAGAAATGAGTGCATTGCCAAATTTTCAAAAATAATCAAACATTGCTTCTACCCTTTTTTTCTCACAATCCCATTAGCAGCCACAGAAAATCAATGCATTTAGGGTTAGATTTTAAAATATATTGTAAGAATATTTCACTCATTTTTTTTTTTTTTTTTTTGTTTCAACAATAATTTCAGTTAAATATCACATTTTCCTTAGTTTTCATTACTTAAAACCCTTTTAGGGTTATTTTTTGAAATCAAATAATTTAGGGACAACATCGCCACATTTGGCCGCCAGCTTAATATCAGCTAAATGATCACCCCGTGTTTCACCTATATTTACAATTGCTACGGGTAAATTTAAATCTTTGGTTTGCAAAACCATACGATATCCAGAAAAGACCAACAAACTGGAGCCTAACACCAATAAACCATCACTAGTATAAATCATTTCGGCGATACGATCTAGACGATCTTTGGGCACATTATCACCGAAAAATACAATTTCTGGTTTAAGATAACCCTTGCATTCAGGGCAAGAAGGTATTCGAAATTTCTTCATGTAATCCGCTGGTATTTCAACGTCGCCATCTGGCCTTACCATATCTGGAGCATTTTTAAATTCTGGATTAAGGCTACTAAGTATGGCTTGAAAGTCATGGCGTCCTACTTTGTAATTGCACGATAGACACTGCACCGTATAACCTGAACCATGTAATTCGATAACATTTTTGCTGCCAGCTTTAGTATGAAGACGATCTACGTTTTGAGTCACTAAAGACTGTATGCGGCCTTCACGCTCAAAACGAGCCAAAGCGTAGTGAGTGCTATTAGGCTCTGTAGCCGAGAAGCGAGGCCAGCCGACAAAATTACGTGCCCAGTAACGTTTCCTAATATCACTTGAACGCAGAAATTCCGAGTGTTGTATAGGTTTATGATTGGAGCGGGCGTACAACCCAACACCTTCTGAACGGTAATCGGGTATACCTGTTTTTCAAATAAAGTTTTATGATTTGAAAAATCTCTTATTAAACATTAGCAAACTCACCTGATTCTGTTGAGATGCCAGCACCTGTTAAAACAACTATATTTGGCTTACTTAAGAGAAAGGATTCTAAACGCTTAACATCTCTTTCCAATACAGGTTGATGTTTAGGAACGAATTGTTGTTGTTTTATATGTAAAAGACTAGCTTGGTTTAAACGTAGGCACATAAATTGCGTAAAACGCATTTTTACTATTTCATAGATAAAAAAAATTTTGTAAGTAAACACATCAGCTGTTAAATTTTTATACTGGCGCTTAAAGCGCTAATCATGCAAATGGAAAAAGTTGTACAGATTATGGAGGGATATTTTCAAATCCATTTTTGTAATAAAATTCTTACAAATTCGAGCACTATGTCTTGTCTTCTATATACGTATTTACGTTATTAAAACTCTTAACAATTTGTTTAAATAAGGAATGTCTAATTTTCGTAAAGAGGACGTAAGCCTTGCTTGCCTAACATCTAGTCATAT
The DNA here is from genome assembly GCA_001077435.1 of Glossina morsitans morsitans. Taxonomy (NCBI): domain Eukaryota; kingdom Metazoa; phylum Arthropoda; class Insecta; order Diptera; family Glossinidae; genus Glossina; species Glossina morsitans. The sequence goes on along the minus strand of CCAG010020401.1, from coordinate 5,538 downwards.
GTGTATTTTACGTCTACGTGAACTGAAAGGCAAAATTTGTGTGATAAATAATTGATTGAATTTTAAACATCTCATGATATTCACCTTTTTATACTCACCACGTAAAATTGGCGGATGTCCCTTTATTATGATAAGAAACACCTCATGATTAATATATTTATTATTGACTAATGTTGAATTCTGCACTCTATCTAGCGTCGAAAAAGGAGTGATCCGGAGGAGTGAGCATTTAATATGCATTTTTACAATAATATAAATAAAAAGCAGTAATATTACCTATGTTTTCAGCAGAAGCTCGTATTTCTATCTAATTATCTATTATGTAAAAGCTATTGGTCTAAAACATACCAATATTTTAAAATATATTATATATATAAATTTTAAAACATATTTTAAAATATTTATGTCATCAAAGGTGTGAAGACAAAAAGGAATGTAATTAGCAAAGACACCTACCATCTCCCTTAACAGAGATCGTAAGCGCCCGAACAAAGCTCTGTTAATTAGGATTAAGATATGGTTGGACTTGGAAATCTCCTCCGTCCAAATTAGGAAAGGTGAAATATTTTAGTTGACGTAATTAATCTCTATAAAAATACCTTTCAAACAGGCTAATCACATTTAAGTTCGCTCCTCCAGGACTATGTTTACCAAAGTTTTTAAGTGTGCATATACCGACTATAGGAAAATGATCAAGTTCGAAAATAGCTTTCGAATGAGCTAAAGAAATTCAGAATTTTAGCAATTTACAATCATAATAGTAATATTAATAGTTGTTTAAAAATTGCGATACAAATACGAAATGGCAACAATTCTAAAAAATGCAACAATAAAATACACACGGTACTACTTTTACAGCAACAAAGTACATTTGGTTTTTATTTTTGAAAAGTAAACAATAACACGTGCAGGGCAAATGTAAACAAAAATTAAAATTTACAACATCAAACACACACGATACCAGGATTACAACGCCAACACACACAAAAACTTTTACAAAGATACTAGTTTTTTAACAGGGTTGTAATTTAATAACATCCACATATGATACCAGAATTTGCAACAACAACCACAAAATATTTGTAAAAGAAAATTTCGCGAGGCTTATTTTCAGAGCGCGTATATATCAGTATTAATGCGGAAATATAAATATTGATATTTTTCTTCGTTTTCCACGTATTTTAACACAAACTATTAAACATATGTATTCTGTTATAAGTGTCAAAAGGCGATATGTATTGTTTACTTTTTACTCCAACGTCAAATCTGTGTAAGTTGACTTCCCTTTCTTTGATATTCTTAATTATGGCAACATTATAAAGAGAAATTTAGTGCATATCGTAAATTGTGTAAAAACTTTACGATATTTTTTTGTGCAAATAATTGCGGAGAAAAGTCTAGTTGAGAAAATGCATCCATCGTGACTGGCTTGGTCGTGTTAGTGTGTTGTGTGTTCTTTTGTGGCGTGAAAGCAATTTAATATTAAATACACTAACAAATTTCTGTTTAAAAATCTTTTCTGTGTCATAAATATGCCGGTAATGTGTTAATGATTTTTTAGAAATGATCTATTACAACAAATTCATATTTTATGTCAGGTTTTTTTTCATAAATGGTAACAATTGAAACTGATGCGCGTGTGGCGGGCGGTGTTGCGAATAAATATTTTTGGCTTGAATGGATTTTAAAACAAAGGAAATTTCAAAACCTGACAATTGTGCTGCAACATTACTTATTTCCGTGTTTTAAAATATTAATTTATCAGAAAAAAGGCTTAAAGAAAACGTTGGAAAGAAGAGGGGGAGAGAGAACAAAAAAATAGAAATAAAAACTACAACTTCAATGTGTGTGTCATCATCATTGAGTGCTGGTTATTGTTGAATTTTTCATTTGATTGAAGTTTTTTTCCCCTTTGTTATATATTTTATACGTACGTGTGTGCGTTTTTTTTTGTCTTTATTCCGCAAAATCCAAAAGCATAAAGCAAACACGTTTTTTGTTGTTATTAAAAAAAAGAAAATTTCCTATATATATACAACTAAATAAAATATTGGATAAAATAGTAATTTTCTACCAATAAAAAGAAAAGCATGTCAGAAACAAAAAGCGTAAGTAGATATTTTGTAAATTTTCTCTTTAGAAAAAAAACAGTAGAATATGCATTACTTCAAGGGCGCGGCTGTAGTTCAGTCGCTTTTTTCCCTCACTGTTGCATTAGTTCTTGTTCATTTACATTTTTTTACGCATACATGCGTATGTTGCTTATACATGGGTGTGTGTTGACATTAGTGGATTTTCGATATTACTTTTTATGTGTCAATATTTTTGTGCCTCACTTTACATGTAGCAATCAATGTAATACTGAGGGTGATATGATTAATATATTGATGTTGTTGCTGCCCTTGTGTTTGATAATTATTATCCCCAGAGATCTTTCAACAGATTTTATATAGTTTCTTACACTCTATTTGATGCTTACACTATCGTTCGTGATTGGTATGAGGTATTTTTTTTTTTAAGACAACCAAAGTTTTTAAGAATATCATTTAAAGTTCATTCGTTGGTATAAGATCTTTCTTTTCTTTTTTTTCGTCAGAGTTTATGTCTGGGGTCTAGACGGAAAATGAATGCATCCCTTTTACTTATTTCTGTCAATTATCTGGAGATTTCCATATGAGCTTTCTGATGCGTGTTCCTACTTTTCTTCTTTCTTAAGTCATTGCTAAATAACCTCGTTCTCTTATCTCTTTAAGAGCAAGCTAAATATGTAATAAACAATAAGATTATTGTTTTAAAACTTGTGCAATTGTGTGTAAAGTAGGAACCCTCTGTTATTAAAGTTAATTGAACTCTTTTTTTCTATTTCGTTTGTTTGTTTTATTTTTCAACCTAATTCAATCAATTAGAAAATAGTGTTAGCGCTTCGAGAGACTGCAAATAAAGATTTCATTAAAGTAATTGTGTGCGATATGCAAATACAACACCTACGCATTTATGATGAGATAAACGAATTGATTACAGTGAGAGAAGCGGTAGAAATGGCATACATGGCACACATAATGAAGCGTGTACTACGTTCGTTCGTTCGTTCTTTCGTTCTTTCGTTCTTAAGCAGGATTGAGCACATTAAATTGTTGAGTCAATGAATAAGGCACCTAAGCGAAACTCTAACAGGTATCCATTATATGGTGTATTCATATATTAAATGAAAACTAAAATGAAGTGCCGTATTTTTCGAACTATAAGACACACCGGTCGATAAGACACACTTTTCTTAGAAAAATATATTTTAATGTTAACTTCGGACTAAAAGTTTGCTTCATTGTTAACAGAACTCGTACTAGCAATATTCAGTTCATCTTCACTCTCGGTAACTTTGTCGTACCTCATCTACCTGAAAATTTAGAGACGATTTATTGAAAAAATATTTTAATGTTGTCTTCGAACCATAAGATGCACCAAAAACTTAAGTCGATTTTTCTACACAAAACTGTACATGTTACACCATCTTATTAGCATAATAAATCAGCTTGATGTCTAGTGGTCGTACAATCCAAGTGGAGAGGATTTTATAGATCGGACTTACGCTGCGTATAAAGTGTTTAAATGCCTGTGTCCGATCAACGATTTTCATAATGGGAAAAAAGTTATTTGTCCTTAAAAATATTGGAGCAAAAAAGGTTATGATCGAAATGGGGAAAGTCTGCATACATGCTGGGAAAAAATTGTCCGGTAATCAATACATCACTTTTGCATAGTGATAATGATTCAAGCAAAACTTTGCATCTTTACAGTACCACTTACCCGGAATGCTGTAGACGTGTATGAATATCCTCACACCTGTTTCTATATCACGTCAAAGACATGATTATGCAGAGATTTCGATTTTTCAACAAGACAAAGAAAGCTTAATGATGCTGATAGTGAAATGGCAAAAAAAATATATATATATATATTTAAACAGAAGAAAAATAAATCAGTTCATCCATCCCATCTTCCTTCGAATATTAGCTCTTCCGTCATAGATTTATGCATAAACTCAATATTAATGTGAAAAAAAGAAAAGAAAAAAACCGTGTACGGAAGAAGAAAGGGGTCGTTGATTTTAAACAACCCCCCTATCGTTTTGTTTATATGCTTTTTATTTGAAGATTAACACTTGAGAGTAAATGCATGCATACGCGTAAAAAAAGCATAAAGCTTAAGTGTATGCAAAGACACTGCACCGAATGAATTCTTTTCACTACGGCTTTTAAGGGTGTTGACTGCCATCAACAACAAATGTAAATATTTGCATAAATTAAATATGCGGCAAAGAGTATGCATACGTGCATTAACCTGTTTATTGAATAAAATAATATAAAAAGATCGCCTTAAGATAACTCGACGAAATGCTTCTAAAATGCAAAAGAAAAAGAAGGAAAAATTTAATCCATGCAGTAATTACGTGTGTACAAGCGCATCTAAATTTCGAATTTCAAACGTGTTTTCTTCCTCTAGGTCAAGTTAATATATTTCGGATTCTAGATATACTTACTTGTGTTGCATTGTATGCATATGTAAAGAGAATTCGGGAAAATGCCGCACATAGGCATCGCTACTTCCAAAAGATATTCACCGGGATCCGTGGTTCATAAAAACTTAATTCGCCATGTATGCATGCTTGGGCGTAGGCAAAAACTGTGTATTTTCCATTTTACGGTATACACTAAATTCTTTTTTTACACGAAATCAGGAATGAAAATATTCTACTTGATAGCAAGCGTGCACGCTTATTACGAATTGGACTAAAAATGTTATCATCAGATCGCAACTCTCGCGTACGATTCCTATGAAGAATAGCAGAGCAAGTCACTAGTACATGTGGTGGGCATAAACCGGCCGACTTCTAATCACAGTATAATTATATTTTGTTTCCGTGGGACATTGTCAAAATTAGAATTAAAAAGAACAATTATTTCTGGATTCGTGCTAGAACAAAAAAAATTCGTGTAAAAAAGTATATTTGTTCTTTTTGATAAATCGCGTTATTTTGAAATCGGGTAAAAAGAAAAGATCATGTAAAAACATGAGTTGCGTGTGTGAGAAGAGTATTGCGAATTCAGAAAGACATAGGGACAATATATAAAAAGAATGCCATAATATTGCGGACATTTTGATTTTCATAAGATTTTGATAGATTTTTAATCGTTCAGTTATTATCTATCAATGGCAATCTGAACTTAACCAAGCCAAAGAAGAAAGCTATCAATATTAAGTCTACGCGAATTTTCGTTCGATATTGACTTGGCTTGTTGACATTTGATAATAATAACGATCGAGCATAATCTCTTAACATTAACGAATCAATAGGTTTCAGATATTTTATGCATATATCGAACAATAAATGGCCTTTATCACGGATTTGTGCATAGGATGGTTGGCGATGTGATAGATAGATAGTAACTGTAATATATATATATATGTAATAACAATAATAGGTTTTTCAATACTTTTTCAATCATTCTTTTTTTTTTTTTTTTTTTTTTTTTTTTTTTT
>CCAG010020398.1:0-35541 GCA_001077435.1 Glossina morsitans morsitans | reverse complement strand
AAAAAAAAAAAAAAAGAAATTGCATTTTCATACTCTATAATACTGAATAGGCGTGGCTGATTCTTTTCTGTTTTTAGTAAAATATACGTGGAAGCTTTGTGCAGCAGCAAAAGCCAAGAAAACAGGACTGTTCTCAGTTTATGTTACATTCTACGCTGGTGCATTCACCAATTGACCGCTTCTTAAATCCCAAGCTGTGTGCCGTAGCTTTCAAAGTGATTGCGATAATTTCATTCTTGCGAATGGAAGAAAGTGTACCATAGACAGACAAACCGACGGTCGCGTTGAGATGGATTTCGAATTTAGAAATGAAGGGTTTATACGCACTATCTCTAAAGGTGCATTCTGGATATTGCAAGCGTTCTAACAAAATTTATACATCCCTAGCCTTTGGTGGAGACGGTGGGTATAAAAAGAGATGTGAAGTTAGTTGTAGGGCACGAGGTTAAAAGATTACGCCTCAAAACAATGTCTTACGAAAAAGACATTCTTTTAAAATAAAAAACTTTATTCCCTTAAATTTATTTACCTAATTACATAGTCCATCTGTCTTAACCAGTTATGCATGAATGGAAGACGAATGAAAGTTTTTGGTTACAAAAGCAAATTGGTTTTGAAAGATTTATTATAAGACCTTTTGATTCAGTCCTGTAAGCGTTGCATTTCTCATTTCTGCTTCTTCGCTTGCAAGTGAGCACTCGAAGTTAACTTAATAAACTGTAATAAACTGTGCATTTGCCATCATTGGAAAACGGGAACAGCCAAGATTTGTGATTCGGGAAAGACAAAATGTCCCTCAACTTGCAAATTGTTCACAACACGATCAGAAGGCTGGACTTACATAGAGCTCTATGTGCTAATCTTTTTCCAGGCATTCGTACAATATATTAAAAATATGTTCATATGGGCGATATTGTCCTCCTGAGACAGTTGATGTAAGAGTCATATAAATTTAAATTACGTATGCCGCATCAAGGCACACATGCTCCATACGTTCTGCTGTGGTTGCTGTTTTTCTGAGAGCATACCTGCATAACTACCAAACATAAAAATTTAATAGCATATCATTACACTGTAACGACTATAAAAACTGAAAAACACTATAAAAGGCAGATAATGATGCACTTAAATGTTAACAAAGTATTGTGAGTAATGCACATCATGTTTACGCACGTGTAGATATATTTTGAATTTAAGAGAATTTCTTCCATTCGCGTTCTGTCTGATACACACTTTTGAGACCAATTACAATCTTTTAGCAAAAGTATCCCCCTTTTTTAAACTTTTTCTGTACAACCAAAATGACATAGACCATGGCGGATTAACCTCTTCCTAATGATCCCTTTGATGTAGGTATCGATTAAGAGAAGTTGTAAAGCAGAGTACGACAATCGAAGTGCTGTACTTCTAAATTAAATATAGTTCACGCCATGTAGTGCGTGGTGTGGGTGTGTCTTTCGATTGACTTTGTCGGTTTTCAATGTCAACCTGCTGCGAATTTGAAGACGATATCTTAGCTTTTGCAATCAGAAAAAGTTTACCACATATGTCTGCAGAGACTGGCGAACGAAAGGATAGGCTTGATAGACTCAGTCTTTGATGCTTTGGTCAAGAACTGCCCGATGTGGTTTTGAGTTCGCGCACGAAGAGGGTTGACAGCGAGAGATAGTGTTTTGACGCAGTTTTTTTGGCGCCCAAATACATTACAACATGAAAGTAAGTCTGATAGACACACGCGTCCATATTGTTACAGAACGTATGCACTTCGTAGTGAGTCTGAACTTCTTCTTTCTTTTCTCTGTGCTGTAGATGTTTTGAGAAAAGTATTAAATTTCAATATTCTACAATATTAGGTGAACGTGATCCATTTTTTACATTTTTCCCCAGGTACCCCGGTACTCTAGGATGAACAGTGCAAATTTTAATCGTTGTATCTATTGTGGTTTTAAGTAGCGAGGAAAAATTCAAATTTCTTTTGTTTCTGCGTGTAAGTCAAGTTTAAAACCTATAGTTTTATTTTTGTGACAAAGAGAAGGTTTCCCCCGAGCAACAAAGAGACAAACAGGTAGTCAGGTCGACAGATAGAGGCACAGAGGGACATTCTTAAATCGCGTTAGATTTTGATGCTGATCAAGATGATTGCACGATCCCTGAAGCTTCCTTCTGGGTGCTGCAAGCGTTTTGACAACGTGAACATACCCGCATACTGTGATGTTGGGAATTAAAAAGAAAGAAAAAAAGGTCGTGAAATTTGCATGGCACTACAGAAATTGGGAATTAAATACACTCGTGCTCTTTGATGAATTTACAATCAGTTGTTTTGCCTAAATATTTATATAATTGGCTAATCACTGGCATTATTCAATAAAAATGTGTGGCTTAATGACGTAAGATGAACAGACAAGTTGCTTAGTTGTTCTAACACGCAATCTAACTCATGCTCTTTGATTCGTTTCCCCTGGCGCTGGTAGCAACCATCGTCTTTTTTTGCAAATATTTATTTTATTTTTATTATATCAGTGATAGTGTGCGATTGTGTGCACATCCCTATACATTAGATATGAAAAATTGATTACAATTTGGGCAAAAATTCGAAGCAAATAAACGTGGAAAGTTATTGAATGTAAAATTCTTCCAATTAAAAATGTGTTTACATAGAGCAACAGATTTCATTCCTAGTAATTACTTTTTTTAAAAAAAAAATATTTCGATTCAAATTGTTTAATTTAATCCTCTTACTATTTCCTGTCACTTTTTTTGGTTTGTATGAATGTGCTCGCGTATGTGTTAATATCGTCGATTTTGAATGAATTTAATTAAATTTTTGAATTCTGGCATCTGCACGCAAAATAAATATATATATGCATACTGTTCACAATACTAAGCTTACCGTCACATTCAATAGCGAGGATTAGATTCGTGTGAGAGAAAGTTTAAACAAAAACGCGTTAATATGTGTATGCTTATGCCGTGGGCTGTTTTTTTCTTCATTTCTTTTGACTTCTGTACTCTTCAAAGCCTATAATCAGGGAACAAAAACGTTTGCAAACTTCACTTTTGACTTCCATACCTTGTGCATGTAAAATCAATCCGCGTTCATATATAACTATCTTTCCACAGCAATTATGCGCAACAAAATTTGTGGGGGATCAAAAGCATATTGCCTACGGACGCTGGATAAACTGAGCGCACGTCTATACAGAAAGACAGAACTATCACTATACTGGTCTGTTCATATAGCCTTTTAGTCGCCCGACCGAATTCTAGAAGGAATTGGAGTAAAAGTAGATCCTTAGTTTATGATAATTGTTCTCATTATAGATCTCTACTTGGCTTTTTCTTATTAGTTAGTTGCAAGATGTCGGCTTTTTAAAAATGTGTTAAACGGAAGTCTGCCACTTTTTCTTTTTTTGTCTTACTACGACCACTGCCTACAGCTGGAGAGAACATGCGAGCCGCGATGCTCGATTATTAGTACGTTAAGCCTAAAAATATTGTAAATTGTTGAATGGAAACTTTGCTGTTGCTTCTGATCGATATTCCTCCATGTAACGTCGTAGTTAACCTTAAAAATGTAAGTAGCATAAAATTACTAACCAAATCCAGTTTTCTTTTAATTTCTTAGCATTAACATAATACACATTTTGAAGACAAAAGGAACGATTTAATTAACTGAAGTATGACATGACCTAAGTTGCTCGAATACATACTTTGCAGAGAAATCTGTCTGTTAAATTATTTCTGCTTTTATGATTATTTAAGAGGTTTTCTCCAATAGTGCATATTGTGCGATTGCATTGTGGTATGTATGTTCGTTTGTGCAAGCCATCAGTATACAATATATAAGCAATGTGTAGAAAAGTGCTTCGAAATACAAACATCGGTCTTACATAATATCTAGAGGTCAACATTGAGAATTTCTTTCAAGTGGTATTGTGTGTCTTCTTATTTCTGTGCATCTTATTTCGTATTCTTTATTTGGCATCAGCTTATTGGATGTGTGAATAAGTGTCCGCCGTCTTTTCTAAGAGAGAATATAAATAGTGCTGTGGAGTGTTGAGTAAAATTAGGAGTCCTTCATATGATCTTAAACCGTACATTTGATTTTATAACGAATCCTATCACGATGTGGCCCACTGACTCCCAGTCGGAAAGGAAACCCGTATCTTGGAAAGGAAGTACCCAATCGAGGTGTGAACTGAACTAATGTTTATGCAGAGCTTTCGTGGAACGTTTTTCATTATTTTTTGAAAATTTGTAAAATTTTTTATAATAAAATTTTGCACAATACATTTATCTGGAGCTTTCAATCGATGTAGGTTTGTGTTAAAAATGTCCTCTGCGGAAATCTTAACCATTCCTGCTTAATTCGGACGGTAGTTTGGCTAAATCCTTAGGAGTGATAGAGAGTGGTCGCGTTACGATATCCAAAACCCAAATCACCGTAGCGGCCACAAAGCGAGCCCTTAACATCGACGATAAAGCCGAATATCCATGGGAATCCCATTCGAGCAAAAAGCAGGGCGGCCGGATTTATTATGGTGTGCTCCACTTGACTGAAGTCATCACTAGCCAACAAGAATTGCTGGGACGAAAAACGGGTCAATATGGCAAAAGCCATCACAAACGGGTTCAGAAAATCTTTGCAGTTCTAATCTGGAATGTCATATTCTAGTTGCTGTTCTCAGCACACCGATTAGCATGTGTTTCAATAATCGTCTTGTTGGCTGCTCGAACGGTTTCTACATTCTTACGACGATATCCAAGTATGGGTTCCTTGCGGATCACTTTCAAAGACCAGCACGTTTTCACAGAGGGAATCCGTGAACTGCTTGTACTGCTGTGCGAAAGGTGTAGTTGCAGATGGAGCACACATGCTTGCAATAGATAATACCTTCCTTTTCTAAGGCAGGCAAAGTATTTCACTTCAACCACAGACGGCGGAATCATATTTGCACACCCAATACAGACTTGTCATATAAGCATTTGGTTGCATAAAAAATGTTAAACCCCTAAAAGGTCAACATTCATGTAATCATTTCGTTAGTTTATTTCATACCCCCATACTGCTATCTCTCTGCCATTAGGTTCAAAATTTTTTTAATTGCCTAATATTTGATTTGATGTAAATTGAAATCCCTAACGTTATGCTCGTTCGGAATTAATCTCACAAAAGGAAGTAATCCAAGTTTTTAAGCAAATACGATTATGTTATACATATATGTTGTAGTGATTACCCTTTCATTGTCATTAATATCTATGGTTCAATTTTTACATGCACATGTAGTGATAAAGTACATTTATAGATATGAATAACAGAATTGTGGTTAGTCGTAAATGTCGGTGTATGTCACTGAGTATGAATGAATAAATGAAATGATTAGATATGAATTTTGACCTCTCGGAAACTCAATATTTTTAAAGTACCTGCACATTATGATATTAGAGTTTGTAATATGTTTTCATAGTTTTTTTTTTTTTTTGCTTTGAAAATCGTAAAGATTGTCATCCTAGCAGTTATTCATGTTTCCATTCACATATCCTGCACTTACATTATGAGAAACGAAATAAAAATTGTTTGCGAGTTTTTTTTTTTCTATTAGTCAGCATGATGGAGTGTGTATGGGTGTACAAGGGTGTAAAGAATGCATCATCATAACCGAATGATTGCATTTGTAGAAGTTGGCAACGAGTTTTCTTTTCATAGCTCATTTCGATAAATTTTCGGTGTTTGTTTTCTTATTTATCGAATAAAATCTTTTCAGACTTTAGTTACTTCGTATATATTTTTAAAAAATTCCACTTGTATGCGTGTATATGTAAGAGCGGAATTACAGGAAATGTTTGGTTTATTCCTTCTTATCCTTCAATTTACTACGATATGTGCGCACATATTTGAGGATTGAACTTTCATTTCATTTATCTGTTTTCTGTACTCACATGTACTAACATTGTCCCTCAGGCTCGATATTCGTCTACGTTATTTAGTAGAGTATTAAGTAAGAATCTTTTGCTTGAGAATGAATGTTCAATTCAGCTCTTATTCTTTGATACGATTGCTCGAAAATGCATTTATTTGTTAATCCTACAAGCAAACAATCGAGAGTAATTTGCTTTGTGGTGAATGTGAAGAATTTCTTCTGATTTCTTTCATTCAGATATTAAGCTTATTAAGTTTTAAATGAACTTATTCCTCCTTATGTGTGCTCTCAAGTGCTATAAATATTTAATTAACATATTATTAAGTAGAAGAAATTGCTTAAATTTCTAATCATTCTTACAGCCATATTTTGAGCAACATCATCTAGACCTCACAAACCACCCAGATTGTAATAATCTCCTTGGGAATTTCGGGAATGTGATGAGCATGAAAATGCAGCCTATATAATCGCGTTACGTTTTATATAGTATGCTTACCTCTCTCTCCCTCTCTCTCTCTCTCTCCTTTACTATGGCCCAAACGCAAGGAGAAAAAACGGGAGTAAATTACATATATAAACATGTTGTAATTGTGTGTGAAATAAAAATACATTTAATTATAAAAATGAAAAGAAAAGCTTCCGTTATAAAATTAAAAAAAAAAAATAGTGCTTCTGCGAGTTGCTTTAGGATAAAAAGTGAAACTAACATAAATCAGATACTACAATGTCTGGTAGCTCTTTTTGCGATCGACCCATAAAGGAATACATTATAACTTTTCTTCTGTTTGCTCCACTCTTTGACGCCCATCTTTCCTTCCCTGATTTGCCATTTCCTTTTTTTTCTCTTATTATTATTATTGTAATCGTAAAGCCATAAAACGAAGTAAATAGTTACAAGACATGTTATTATCATGTCCAAGAGAGGTTGTGACATGAATTCGGCTGACGTGCTATTAATGTAACCACTTTGCTGCATAATTCGCCTAGCAATCATTTCTCGCCAGCAACAAGAAAAATTTCCGCCCTTAAGAATGTGGAAAATTTACTTCTAAACGTATTCAAGGACCCTTTAAAGGATTTCAAAGTCAGCGGTAATGCGTTCGGATTACGAGCTCCATGGAAAATAGACAACCATTCAGTCAAAGGGAAACAAATACGTAGTGTTAATATAAAAGTGATCCTCTTTGATCGGAAAAACTGTAAATGCTCTGTTAAAAGGTTGGGCGAGTACGCTTGTGGAGGTAGATTAGGAATCTAAACTTTAGATAGGCGATTTTTCATAAACTAACAACTCTGTGCAAGTAAAGCATTGAAAATATTTGTGACTCTTGCTGTGATTTTCACCTCGGAAGCGAATCACATGCCCATGCACAGAGTGACAGGCGACTACGCGATAATAAGACTGCTAAAGAAGTGTACGGGTTCACTCCCAACTCCTGTCCGCACCGGTTGCCAATATGCCTCTTTGTTAGATGAGTTAGAGTTATATTGCATAATCTTGCTGGCCACTTCACATCGGCGTTGTTGTCTATTAATAAATTGATTGTGTCATGAGATGTTTTGCATGTTGTATCATTTTTTTGAAATACATATTGCTGAAGTCGAAATCATCCTGTTTATCTTACAATAAACTAATAATCACGTTCCTGAAAAGTTCTCCGTCAATGGCAATTGGAATGTCATTTTCAATTTCAAAAATGATACAAAAGTTAATTTTTGTGGACATAAAGCTCGGAATAGCAAATGGGGGATTCCTTTATTCCAAGGGGAAAATTTACTTATTTACGTAGCCATGTAACACAACATGAGCTCTATCCCATGGGCATGAAACGTGATGCGAGTAGATTCATTATTTTTATTTAAGCAATTTCTCTACGCTGTGCAACTGCATTTCCATAGCGCTTTGGCAAACACAAATATCAAATTTTGGTGGAAATCTGGAAAAAACATGAAGGATACGACGTTTAAAAGAAAAAAACACTCATTTGATCACCAGCTACTTTATAAAATAAAAGAAGTAAGAAAATTATATTCGATCGTGACCGAATGTTTTATACCCACCACCGTCATCTTAGAAGAGATAAAAAGCAAAAGAACTAAATTTTCGCGCTCTATAATATGAGGTGGGCGTGGCCGATTTCTGCTATTTTCGAAATAAAAGTTTTTGTCGGCAAGGCGTGTGGGCGTTGTAGGTGTGTCCTTTGAAAAGTTTGGGTCACTTCCGAATTTTTTTGCAAATTTGTAGACGATGTTTCGATTTTTGCTAACGGAGCTACATTACAACAAACATTACACAGAAAAACAGACGGACATGCTTAAATCGATTCAGAATTTGTTGCTGATAAAGAGTATATATAGTTTGTGTGGTCTGTGAAGGTCCTTTCTTCATTCTTTACTGATGGGTACAAAAATTATTAGGTATGGTGTTTACACAACAGATTCGTGATATTTCCAACTAGCAGCAACGATGTGGCGTATGAGTGATGTACAAATAAAAAATATTAAAACCCCTTAATAAAGAATAACAAGATAACAAGAGTTTACTTGGCGTATGAGTAATGTACAAATTTAAAATAGAAGTGAGAATATTATAGACGAGCAACGCCACCCACAACATACGCTGCGTCATTCCGCCTAGTACAGTTATTTACTGGTGTTGGTAATAATACACCAAAAATTATACATTACTCTCATGAAAGCCCGCATATTCGAAGGTAAGACTTTCTCTCCATATAAGAATTTACGTTACGCGGTAGCATCTATATAAGTTAGGCTCCAAAAAAAAGCAGACGTCGGTGATCCAAATTCTCTATCGTCAATTTTTTTGCTCAAATGCTATTATGAATTAATTTTCATCACAAAATATTAAGGCTTTTTCCGAAGAGCTCACTACTCATGAGATATTTTATATGGAGTGAGGCCAAGAAATAGACCAATGTGCTTCAAGTTAGGTCCACTTAGTTTTTTTATTTAATTAATGCTCGAATGTTCGAAAATGTGATCCGATACCCTTCGTCGCTGGATGAAAGTACTTCTGTGCACCAAATGTTATTAAAATATCTCACAAATTGTGACCTGCATCTTGAACACAAAAATACATGGACAAACATCAGACAGACGTACGGGCTTAGTAAAATAGTGGTATATTTTATGTGTGTGCTATGTACGTCCGCACTAACTCAATACATATCCTGTATCTCAAGTGGTGTAGGGTATAAACCTCGCCTCCCTGAGTAAAAAATAACAGAAGGTTTTCCTTCTTTACTAAGGCTTTAATTTTTACTAAGCCTAACAAGCGATGAGGGTAAACGATAGCAGATTTAAGGAGATTCCCTGCTTGCCTCATATTTCACGTATGAGCACAAATTGGCTGAATCGTATTTCTAATAAGAACTACAATAGAAAATTCTTTGCATAAAAAGTACATTCATTTTCGTTTTCAGAAACAAAGGGAAACATACGAAATTACAAACGCCTTCGGGAGCCATTTTTTTTAGGGATAAAGAACATTACTGTACTATAACAAAAAAAAAAGAAAGAAAACAAACAACATTTGCCGTCATCTGCTATATAGCTAGTGATGCCTTTAACGCGCTTCAAACATGTGGAAACTGTTAGCGAATATAAGAATAAGGCAAAATTGAAAAGTGGAGGGCTCATAAGCTCGAAAGAAGAGATGTATTCACTCCATTTGAGATGAGTTAGTAATACACAAAAAAAATTAAACAAGTAGCAGAAATAGGGACCATCATAATAATGTCTATGAAGGTAACTCACAAAAGGAATGTAAAGTTATTTCGTTCGTAAATGAGTTTTTCTGCTTTATTTCATATATGATTTAAAATTTTCATAAAAAGGAAAACGTTCCTAAACTCAACGCCACAACGTATGAGTTGAATAATTATGTTTTCCGTAAACAATCAGATCTTAATTTGAATGAAGCAACTGCAAATAAATCGTGGCTTTAACTATATAAATTTAAACGCCCATACAAACGGCTAAAAACATAATAGTAAAACTTTCGAATGTAGAAACAAGTACGTTCTGTTGCATGTTAGTAATAGTGGTTCATATTCCGCGAAAGGAACATAAAACAACAATTGTTGTT
This sequence comes from Glossina morsitans morsitans, assembly GCA_001077435.1. Classification (NCBI taxonomy): domain Eukaryota; kingdom Metazoa; phylum Arthropoda; class Insecta; order Diptera; family Glossinidae; genus Glossina; species Glossina morsitans. The sequence goes on along the minus strand of CCAG010020398.1, from coordinate 25,512 downwards.
TGTATGTTTTTTTAATGTTTATTTACTATCAAGTCTTACAATTTCAGTTAATAGGAACAATTGACAAAATGTAATGACAAGAATGGAAGGAAAAAATATTCTCGTTTTACTGCAAACAGTGCGACGATATAATTCTCGAAATAAACGGCAACTACACAATATATTGTCGATACATACACATCTCAAAAATATAATTGAGCTGCAAGCAAACTTGGAACACAATTTGACACGGAATGAAATAGTCACGCAAAGTATATTATCTGCTAATGCTTAACAAGTCAATTTTTGAACTGTTAAAGGTTAAAATGGGCCGCAACAATTTAGGGTACATGCAACGAAAATGTCTCTAAACGACAATCAACGAAATAAGCAAAAGGTTATATTCGTTTCATGCACACGCTCTCGAACCAATACATCGATGGGATGGTTTTCTTGAAGAGTTCAGGCCGCTTTAAGAACTACGTGTGCCAAGTCTTACATAAATATTTGCTATATATAATGAATCAGGTGCATGAGTAAATCTTCCCTTCAGATGATTTTGAATTTGAGACTCCTGCTTGCTATTGATTGGAAGTTATACGGTTTTGCTAAATACAGACAGTGGTTATGGTCGTATTTATCGGAAATCGTATGCATTAATTTCAGCTTCGGATTTCAATATTTCCTTCCATGGGCTTTCCAAGCCTATCGGCAGACAAGAGGACTGGGTTAAATAACGTACCTACGGGTCTCACAAGGAATGGCAAATCGAACCACTTTCTTTGCTAACAGGAGGACTGTGCGAAATAAAATACCTATGGGTCTCACAAGGAATGACAAATCGAATTACTTTCTTTGCTAACAGGAGGACTGTGCTAAATGAGGTGCCTATGGGTCTCACAAGGAATGACAAATCGAACTACTTTCTTTGCTAACAGGAGGACTGTGCGAAATAAAATACCTATGGGTCTCACAAGGAATGACAAATCGAACTACTTTCTTTGCTAACAGGAGGACTGTGCTAAATGCGGTGCCTATAGGTCTCACAAGGAATGACAAATCGAATTACTTTCGTTGCTAACAGGAGGACTGTGCTAAATAAAGTATCTGCGGGTCTCACAAGGAATGACAAATCGAATTACTTTCTTTGCTAACAGGAGGACTGTGCGAAATAAAATACCTATGGGTCTCACAAGGAATGACAAATCGAATTACTTTCTTTGCTAACAGGAGGACTGTGCTAAATGAGGTGCCTATGGGTCTCACAAGGAATGACAAATCGAACTACTTTCTTTGCTAACAGGAGGACTGTGCGAAATAAAATACCTATGGGTCTCACAAGGAATGACAAATCGAATTGCTTTCTTTGCTAACAGGAGGACTGTGCTAAATGAGGTGCCTATGGGTCTCACAAGGAATGACAAATCGAACTACTTTCTTTGCTAACAGGAGGACTGTGCGAAATAAAATACCTATGGGTCTCACAAGGAATGACAAATCGAATTGCTTTCTTTGCTAACAGGAGGACTGTGCTAAATGAGGTGCCTATGGGTCTCACAAGGAATGACAAATCGAACTACTTTCTTTGCTAACAGGAGGACTGTGCTAAATGAGGTGCCTATGGGTCTCACAAGGAATGACAAATCGAATTACTGTCTTTGCTGACTGTAAAACTATTTTTGCTATAGTGCAATATGTTTAACACAGTATTGCAAGTAATGGATATAACATAACAAACAGAAATAAATTAATTATAACTGCGTGCATACTTCGCTTACCAAAACAAATAGATGATCATCAGTTACCAATACTTTAAAACAGTTATAAATATTCAACAAAAAAACACTTTAATTACATTTTATACAAAATACAATGCGATTGGTTTAACTACAACAACTGTGTTTCACTTAATTTTAATAGTGAACATAGTAACTAAGGGTAGTAGTGAAGTAATATAAACGCTGTGACTTGTCCCAATAAAACAACTGTTCTTAAGGCAGCGATCAGTGCGTACGCTCTATGGTTTTTTTTAACAGTTACTGACTATGCTCCGAAGTACGTTGGCAAGTGAAACAGAATCACTTTACATAGACATTGCAGGATATTATGAATTGAAATTTTAAGTAGTTCTTAGAACTTCTTTACTCTACATATCAACATCTCCTCGCAATAGCTTTTGCTAGTTCGTTTTGAAAGTTTAGGACTTTTTATTCGAAATAATTGCGGGGTTTAATCTTCATATATATATACATATATATATATATGTATATATATATATGTATATATGTATATGTGTATGTATATATATATGTATATATCATGTATATGTATATTTAGGTAAAGGCAATTAACATTCAATGAAAAGGAAAGGTGTACTTTTGTATTTTCAGTGCCAAAAGTTTAACATTTGCTCCCCGCCTCATTAAATATGTTATTCTTAGAACTTAGACATCTCTACCTCGCACGGCTGGCGGGAGAAAAAATAACGACAGTAAGTAATTTTCATGTCATAAACAAATTAAAAGTAATCAGTTCAACAAAATGTTACCATCGGTATAGACAGACATTAGCAAATTTTAGTTTTTAAGCTGCTCAAGGAAATTAGAAAGAATGGAAAAAAATTCAAATCAATTCAAAAAGAAAATTGTTGTGTGAGACATTTTGCATCAAACTGCATCTTACTGTTGATAATTTGAATGTAGTGGTGTGGGTTGTTGCTCAGCAAAAATGTTGTTTGTTTCTTTAGGTCAGTTGCGAGCAAAGTGATAAAAATGTACCCAATACTCTACGACGTCAGCTCTTTTCGTACGTAAAGATTGTTTCGTTAATTAGTTTATTTCCTCTGCCTCACATCCTTTCATTCCCAACTAATACTTAAGTCACTTGTCTCTTGTTGTAGATGTCAAACCATACCACAACCAGTTGAACGACAGTTTCTCAACCGGTCATCTTTTGGCCAAATTAAGTCCATTTCAAGTGTCGGTTGTCAGTTTATATTAAGGGCTATATGCGTAGGTAAGTTTTTATTGGCTTAAATATATGACCATGTGCTCTGTTTCAAACGTCAAATCGACGACGATATACAGTTCAAACATGGTTAGCTGGAATTCTTTGATTCTTGTCGTTGTTGTCCGTAAGCATTCTTAACTTTGTGATAAGTGACAGTAGCAATGTTTGCTAAATCTAAGCTACGCACTGTGATTATTTTTCGCTTTCTACTGAATCCGATAAATTTGTCTATCTGTTCACTTTAGTAAAATGAAAGTTTGTAGGTTTCAACAAATTTATGCTTCTGACACGGTATACGTATATAAATAGTGCCTCAGGGCTCCAGTATACATACCGTATAGCTTTTCCAATACAATTTCAATTTTAGAAGAAACTGAAGCTAAACTTGTATTTAAAATCTGTAAAACACACAACCTACAAAACACTTATTGATTGAAGCATGCTTCAGTTTAGTTGGATAAGTTTTGCCTTAAAGTGGGGTGAAATAAATAGCAAGCAAGAGTACAATTTTAGATTATTGTCAAATTTTTAATCTCAAGCGAGACCTTCTACCTGTGTATTATGGTGTTGATCAGGAAGGAGTGGCAAACGAAAAAAAAGTTAGCGGTCGTTGTCTGCCGATGGGTGTCCTCGGTGGCTTAGTGTATGCCTTCAGCAACTGAGCATTCACAATAGATGCGATCACACACCAAACGCAAGCAAATTCTGGCCTACCGCACTGAGTAATAAACCCTAGGACTGAACATTCGCTTTACTTACGATCACACACCGATGGTCATTAAAGTGTGATCTCCCGCATCGAGAATTGAACCCGAGTAGGTCGACTGGATAGTCGCGCTTCTTCACTACTTAACCACGCTCTGCAAAGCACACATGGGATATGTTTATACCTACGACAAGGAGGACGGTTTAGTAATTCAAAAATAAATACTGTAATAGCAGATAACTTAGGACATTGCATTAAGCATTCAAATCATTGTGTAAGCGACTGTCATAATTTAAAATTAACGTTTCTTCCAAAACACATAATGCACTCGCAAATCTTAATTATCGTATGAATTTCAAATTTTAATTTGTTCCACACTGCTAAGGCAGGAAAGAATAAATGATCCAGTAAAACGATAACAACGGTAACAATGCTGTGGCATTCTGACAATTTTTATGTAATTAATTTATTGCATTAAGACTTTGTGTGCTCACGTTGTGAAAAGAGAACTTTTGTGGTGTTTCCATTTCATAAAAGTTATCAAGCGTCACACTTATTTGGTAATAGCGTCAGAAACTTTTCAGAATTTCCCTTCTGTGCACAGCAGCATAATTAAAAAAGTTAAGTTTAGAGAAAACTTTTACTTTACAGAAAGAAACAGGCTTACTTTCGATTTAATTTATGTCTATCTGCCCGTTTTCCTCTTTTCAGTTCAAGTCATTTCTGTATTACGTCAGCTTTTCTCTTGATGATGACTCAATTAAAATCAATATAAATTGGATAAATCGTAAGAAAAGAGAAAATTGAAATTGAAATTGATGTCCTATTACCTCAAACGAATTTATCATCGATCGAATAAGTTAAACAAATATTACAAGTGGCGGTCGATTGTAAAAAGTTTTGAAAAACTTTAAAATGAAATTAACATAAAATATAAATCGCACTTAAATTTTTATTTAAGAGGAGGATTTTTAATAAACTAAATTGGAATATTTATTTGCTAGTAGTCCGAGCTGAAGGAATTTTCTCTTCTTTTCAAAACGATTTGGATCATTATGCTAAGTGTGTGGATGGGTATTATAAAGAGCTATCAGCAGGAGCGGTCCAAAACTAGGCATTATTTTCCTCATATTTCATGCGCGATATAAATTAGCTATGAAACGGATAACTGGTGGCTCATGATAATGGAAGCCCCGTTTAAAAAACAATAAGTCATCTATTAATCGAAAGAAGTAAGTTCTGCTGATAGTAGCGGGGAGGGTTGTACCATCAAAGTGAGAAGTGCAAAGATCCCCTGAGCGAGTTTTACTATGTCAAGCCGAACTTCTTCTCATTGCAAACCCACGATATCATAATTTTCGACATATTACTCCGGCTTTTCGTGCCAGTTGCCTGCTTCCCCCAGTGATGATTTTATTTAGTTGGAAACAAGCGTAACAAGACACGCCAAGTTAGATTTCCATATGAAGTAACCATGGATATTCAGCTTTGCCGGCGATGTTAATAGTTCGTCTACGACACTATTCTTCGAATTGACTACAACACGTTGGTTTCCCGATCAAGGAGGAAAGAAAAGACCCGGAAACTCTTGGTTCCTCAATTCGGACGATTGTGGTAGTCATCTGAGTTATAATTTCTCCAAAGTTGTCTTTTGCCAACCTTACCGTACTTCAATCAGAAAACAGCCATAACCGTCGTTCGTCATGTCCCCTTTAAGATGCATTATATTGATTATCTTGATATGTAACTAACTTAACTTAGCACTCCCCCCATCGAGCAGGAGACGGACAACATGTGAGATCAAAGTGAGGGAAGACTTTGAATTCTCACATCATGTTGTGTAGCCTTTAGCGTGATAGCTTGAACGAAGGCGTAAAATTTGAAGTGAATACTTTCAAAGGAAGATGTCACGGTTTTCCCAAGCCATCTACTTACACTCTCTTTTAGAAAAGACGAGTACCTATTCACACGCGTAGTAATCTCGAGATATTTTCACAAGAAAATTAAAACAGATTTTCCCATATTTTAAATAAAGTAGTGTGGAGTAAGTGGGTGCCTTTTGCTTTGAATAATTTCCGCTTTTTCTGGGCTTAGCTTTGTCTGGCTTTAGCTTTAGGAGAGTTCTTCTGAGAGAGGGCGACAACCTGTTGAGCGAGACAAACTTCAGATCACGCAGGGGATGCATCAAAACAGCCGGGTCAAACAGCTTCAATATTTTCTTCGTCATTAAATCTGTATTTTGTCTGGCACTGTCTGTGTTGTGATTGGCATATTCAAAACTCATGCCTTAAAATGGGAAATGAATCACGAAAATTAATTTCATCTTCAACGAAAATATGGTGGGTAGAAAGAAAGAATCCGTTACTTTAGTGAAATTTAGCTGAAATTTAATTTTACTTGAAACCTTGTCGTTAACATTTTTGCATTCAAACAAAACAATTTGTTAACAAACATATATTTTGCTCAAAAGTATTTCAATGTAAACGACTTTCCCCTTACACCTCTTTAAAGACATTTTTGTGCAAATGCCTTCTTTATTTTTAGTTTTCCATTTATTTTTTTCTCATGATATTTTTTGAAAGTTAAATGGAAATTAAGTGTTACGTGTAGTACGTTATTGTTATCGTGCTTGTTGTCTTGCTTTTGTTCTGCTTTAAAATTCAAAGACTACATTCTTGTAACGAAAGCTACCCTATGTAAAAAGGAAAACACGTTTCTCACCTCCCATCTCCAACTCGTAAATGTGACGAAATATTACGAGTTTAAAAGAGAACTTTTAAAAAAATGTCTTCCTATACTTTGCCAGTGCAGTTAAAGTTAATAAAATTTCAACAATTTTCGCAAACAATAAGTGAAACATAGGCAGATAGTAAAACCCATCGCAAAAAAGATGATCAAGACTCCGCTGAATTAATGGCATTTTTTCATAACAGCAATTATGGCAATGTTCTACTCAGGAACACTCTGACACACATTGCTTCACTTCACCTACATAGATTATATCTTTCCTTATAAACTTGCTCACTATATACTTTTCTTGATACAAATATTTATTTACGTGGGAGCACATACTGCTTTCGTACGATATTTTTTTTATTTATTACTTGGGAAATTCGGTATGAAAAAGATCTATTACATGTTGTGCGCACCTTTCTATATCCATGAATTTTAAGAAGTTTCTCTCCATACATCAAGACCCCAATTAATCTTGTCGACGCAAAAATGCGAGGGAGAGAGAAAGAAAAACACGTTAAACATCAAAAAAACACTCTTTCAAGTTGAACTATATTTGGCAGAAATTTATTTACATTTCTACATAGAAATTAAAGTAAACTTCTGCCACGTTTGCAGACACGCATGGAGAAGAAGGAGAAGAAATGAAAACATGCGATAATAAAATTAAAAAATTGTACGTGAAGTCTTATCACATATCTATTGCATCATTAGTCGGTGTTGTTGCTTTGCTGTGCACCGACAAACTAACGTAAGTGTAACTTACCTCTAGGTTGAAATCCTTATACCCGGCATGGAAGGATGTAGACCCACTAAGTTTATCCGTATGTTTGTTAAATCGCGAAGTATGCATTAGAAGCTGCAGACACTACATACATTTACAAAGCGAAATATTTGTTGCATCGCAAGTTGATATGGTACAAAAACTTCAAAGTATTTGTGACTGGCGTTGTATAACATCCAAAAAATGTAGGATACATCTACCATTTATTATACCGACTGACTAAGAATCATTTTCTGAATCGATTTAAGTTTGTCTGTGCCCTCGATGTCTCTCCAAGTAAATTTCTATTTAACATACAGTTCGAACTTTATAGATATTGCAACGATATTTGGTAAAATAAAGTATCCCGGCGCAGGGATGAAAGCTATTGACAGTGGAATACATCGAAATACTTCCCATACACGCACTTACCTTAAAAATTGCAATAATTGTAGAGTGCTGACACTTCCGCATGTGCAATTGATGTGAAAAATTTGGATCAGATGGACTAATAGCTTGAGCCCCCTTCCACATACCATTTCCTAAGGAAACTGAATCTTCATTTGATGAAAAGTTCGAACTTTCTATATTTCCTGGAGAAAAGTGGCCCACAATAGTAACTTGACATAGAATTTACCCTTACCGAACTTGGTCTACTTGGATTGTATTGTTAACTATCAACAGCAATACGTATGCAGTGTAATGCTGTTACGTCCAATAATTTTGGATATAATGACAATGCACCGTATTTACGTACAATGTACCGGATCGTGAAAGTTGTTTGGCATCGACCACTTGAAGCCATTAAAATACAAACAGTTAACATGTTCTTTTCTCTCTGGTCGACTCCAACTTCAATTTATTTGCAAAGTTTAGAGGTTCTAACACAAAATTCTTCCCTTATCAAATACTGAAACAATAGCAACCACAGAGACGTGTATTGAACACCTCTTCAAAGGGGTTTATGAATTGAAGAATGACTGGAAAAACGGAATTCACTGAATAATGAAAGCAATTTCAATTAAGCTGCCATCTTGGTTCATGCCACATATATATATTGATTGATCTAATAAGTCACGTTATTTGTCCATGCATTTCTTACGTTTTGAGTACATTTTACAAATCGGAAACTTCGCATGCTGTTCCGAAATGTGGAATCGGTTTTTCCATCATAGATTGGTTTATGTATCCATTTCTGAGTCTCAGGTCCGAGTTATGTCTTAATTCACACAGATCATAGTTTCTTCTCTCTTGTGGCAGAATTTTCATCATTAAACAGTAAGCCTCTATTCCTTAAATTTATTCTTTTTTACATTGCGGCCTGCTTGAAGTTATGTATGTGTAGACAGCGTAGTTGGATAATAATTGTTTTCGGATATGTCATAGGTTAGATGAGTTTGTTATGTTACATGTTGTCTATGACTATGATGGCAATTTGTCGAGTAGTGGTGAGCAACCCATTTCATCAATATGGTGAACACAGTTTACATTGGCGTTGATGTCATCAATACAATAACAGTGTGGACAGTATCGTCACCTCCGCTATAATAATCGCCATAAAAATTCATACAATAGGCAAAGTCCTCTAAAAATGACGGCAAATTTCCAATTAAATGAGCACAGTGCACATATCTCGCTAGATGCCTCAAAAAAATGGGAAATTGTAACGAAGGTGCTGACAAAAAGAGACTATTTTTAAGAAAATCACTTTTGAGCCTTAAATTAGTATTTCCTTGAAGACGATAAGAAAAATTTTAAAAATTCTTTCGAACGTTGTCTTTAAAAAATTGAATATTACATCGAGCTTACAAAAAATAAATCTCGCAATCCTTAGTGCTTAGTGTGTTCTGGGACATGTATTGCTCTTCATAAGCAGAATTTTATAAAGTAAAAGCGTCTGATCGTCTCTATTTTCAGATATGGGAGCTTGAACGCATTTCGCTTGTAGTTTAGCAAATAGTTTCGAGCATTAGTTCCATAAAACAAATGGATAAATCGCAATATATGTCCTAATACAGTGCATTGAGAGGATACATACAACCGAACTTAATCGCATAATCACTATACGTAATAGAAAAGCAAAATGATGATAATGCGAAAAGATTGTCATACCAGAAGCTATTGATTTTAGGTATTTACGTATTATGCAGCGACCTGCATATCACACAGAAACTTCATGAACGCGCTTTTCAGTTGGGTGTGTAGAAATCGTGAATAGAATCACATTCACATGCACTTTTTAATAAAATAACGAGAATAGTTAAGCAGAAATGTGATCTGAGGGATAATGAGAAGAAATATTTTTAATTTCCTTTAAGAGAAAATTGATCACTTAGAAATACAATAACGATAATAACACAAATGCAGTCGACTCCATTATTTTCATTTGTTAAACCAGGAAGATATATGTATACAATATGAGAGAAACACTTTCTTATTATTTCTTTAAAAGTCGTCTAGTGAAGTCTTCTACTTTTTGCAATGTGTACTTCTATCTCATCTACTCAAAATCAAATACTTTTTAGTAACAAATAAAAGGAGAAAACGAAAGAATGAAACTTTTGTTATGTTTGTGCTTTCAAATAATTTTCAATAAACAGACCGGCGCCAGACATATTGACGTCAGTTTTTTCACAAAATATTTGTCTGTAAAAGCAATTTATTTCTACTTCTCCTTGTCGTGCATCCCACACTTTTTTTTTTAACGAAACAGTGTCTATCTGCTAACTTTCATATCACATAACTATTTACAATCGTAGTGTTTTTATACATATCTCCGAAAAATGGAACAATATTCGTTTTGTCAGAGCGTTTGCAACATCCAGAAGGATGGAGAGAAACACTGCAAAGTGCGTATACTCTCCCCTATCACAATCTCTAAGCATGTCTGTCTGTCCACCTGTGTCATATCTATGGTACATAGTCCGCGTGCCGTGTGAAATTAACTATCGACTTTAAATTTGGCAAAAGTGTACAAAGTTCTATGTTTCTATCTTCGTCATTAGGTGTAATAAATAAATACCTAAATTGACACTTTGTGGCAATGTAAAATCTTACTTTTCATGAGAATGTTAATACATTCGCATTGTTCCACGACACGGGACATCCCATGTATGATTGGTCTTACTGAAAAAAACAAAAAATTCAAACTTAAAACTTTTTACAACAGGGGTACTTTCAAATAAAGGCATTTTTAAAACATGGGTTATATGGAATCCGGTCGTAAGAAGTGATGTAGGAACAAGTCGTTGCACCAATTTTCGTCCAAATATTTCAATAATTCCAACCTGCAGGTTGAACATAAAAGTATGCGGACAGATTAGACAGACAGACGGACAGACAAGTTTAACTCACATCATTTTTGATTGTTTATGTTAGGTTGGTACGACTATCATTAAGATCTGACAGAAATTTCATATCATTCGGCTGGTTCGATTTTAAATCCAGAGTGCCTTAATAATTTCCCGGTTCGAATCAAAGCGAATTTAAGAATAGATTCACGTAAACAACGCTAAAAGTCACTACGGCAATTTAAGAAAACAGAAGACAAGCCTTCAATTTTTCATGCATTATCCTGCAGGTTTGTCCACCGGTTATACCAGTTAGTGCCATTGTTTCCTCGGCACAAAGATTTCTTAACATTATCGATGTACCTGCATGAACGATTTTGTTTTTCAAACAAATTCTTTCAATAAACTAAGGGAAACTTTAATAAATTCGTGAATTTTGAAAATTTCGCGACCATTACCTGCTAGCAGCGACCAAGGACGTTACAATTTATAAATTAACAAACTGAATGAATAAAACTTCTACCAGATGTTAACCGCAGTTATATCACCCCAACAAAAAAGCTTGCATTCGAAACGAATGCATTGATACCCTATACCATTTACTAAGTAAGTGGGAATGTAAGTATAGTTTCACTGCACCGCTCCATTTATAATCAATTCTTGAATCGACTAAAACTTGTCTGTTCACCCCTCCATCTATTTGCCTGCTCATCGGCCCTACGTCTGTCTATCTACTCAAGCTGCACGTTGCAGCTATCGATATGTTTTGACGAATTTCGCCCACCGAGGTGTTTATGCAGAGACGATTGGTGTTCAGCATACTAAATATATGGGAAAAATTTGAATTGGATTTTCCAAGTTTTCCCCCGTATAACGACGAGCATTAGAGAGTTAGATCTTTAATTCTTAGATGTATCAACGAAATTTGATATACTGGTAATGAATATTATGGCCCATGGACGGACGCTCCCCAAAAATGATTGCATCGGTACATTTTTGCAACTAGTCCCGAAGAAAGTCTTGAAGGAGCCGTTACAAAACAAAATATAATGACGAATTCTATTAGGCGATGTTGAGGGTATTTAACAGTCGGTCCAACTGGAGTGTAATGTCTTTATTTGTTTTTTTTAATGCAGAACTATTGTGCGTGAGTGTGTGTGTGTATGTGTGTAAGTGAGATAAAAAAGAACGAAAAATTAAACCATGTTTAAGAAACTAATTTCAAAGCTTAAAATTATTCTGTGTTTGAAAACTAAGCAAATAAGAGGAAGATTTTCAGCGCTCGTTCCATGTATGGCAAGAAAAACTTCTTAAATTCAATTACGAATAAATCTTTTAAAATAAATGGAGCATATGCGTATATATATGCGTATGTAAACATTCTCCTTTGTGCTTAGGTAGTTTACTCCTCGCACGTATATTTGAGTTTTAATTAAAATTTACTTATATATGGCAGAACTCATTTCCAAAGATCTTTTCATCTAGGTATGTGTCTTGCTCCTTTCTTTTCTTACACGCTTGTAACTTGTAATTAAAGTTTTGTACATGAAACATAAAAGTTATCAACTTTTATCTTCACAAGAGTATCTGAATGAATTGCTTTACATATATATGAGGCTTAAGATAGTTAACCATTTCGGTACCTTATAAATTTCCTATACTTTACTTGAAAGACGAACATGCAAATATGTCAAGCAACCTTTGGGCCCGTAAGTCAGTGAGGCAAATATGTATTTACATTAAGATTTGTAATAATGCATTCCAAGATTATGAACAATTACTTGAAAGATCCTTAGCACTGCATCGAGATGAAAGGAATTTGAAATATCCCTAAGCAAAGTACTATTCTCTTGAAGTCTAGCAAATAAAGAAAACCGACATATCATTGTTGATGAGCAACGTCGACATTGACATTGACGTGCTTTATTTTACGGTTGCATCATAACAGTTCAATGCTAGGGTTCAATGGTGTACAGTGCAGTTATAGTTTCCATTATGTTAAATTCTTCCATTTTTTGTTATCTCTAATTGTCCCTTTTCTACAAGCTCTTAAATTAATTAAGTAGGAAAAACGTGTTCTTACAACTGTGTTACCTAACGCAATAAAATTGTTGAATATTTATGTGGCATTAAATAGGGAGCAGTTTAAGCAACGTAAGAAAGGGTCAAAAATTGGAAAACACATCCGCAAATCCCGATTCTTATATGTTTGTTATTAATGCTTTTCCGAAGGCGCTTCACTTGAAATTTGAGGAATCCAAATGAAGTGTATGTGTATTACTAAACAATCTGCTCAGTCTGTTTGTCTGTCCGTTTATTACCCGTTTTGAAAGCTCCCGCGCCCATGAGAATGAAAATGCAAAACAACGACTGCACGGACAGACTGACGGACACGGCTAAACTGGTCGAGCATGTAATGCGCGGTTCTAGGCTTTAAAGAGTGAGTGAACATTACTGCATTTTTAATCGTTTAGTCTGATATTTTGGCGGTTTTCTGAGAATCGTCAAAAAGCCTATATATGGATTTTTAGGTGATTTTCTAACTTAATATAATTATTATATAAATTAAAATATAAAGTACAGATTCAATCTGTTTCTGTCCAGTTAAACTACATTCTCTGTTCATAAAAGTGAAAAATCAGAATCACATCGAAACGTAGTAGTCACAGCGTGGCAAAATGAGATTTCAAACGTGGAGGAAAAAAGAAGGGCAAAGGTCAACTAAATTGGAAAGGGAAGTTTGAAAGGGCGTAAGTGGCAAATTGTTAGACAATTAAGCCTATAAGTGGAAAGCAAAATAGAAAGAGAAAGGTTAGGTTTAGTAGTCATGTAATGCCAGCAGAGCTGCATTCTTTTCTTCATGTATGTTTAAAGTATTGACCAACAAATTGAACGAGGTATTAAGCTTCTCTACGATGAAAATTTTCGATTCTTTAAGAACAGGTCGAACATTATCTTACAATTCCTGTGGTGTCAGAGTATAAAAAATGTATGCGGATGTATGCAACACTCAGAAGGGCTTGAGGTAGATTCTCCTTTTATTAGAGCCATTGAATCAGAGTCACTTTATCTGTCTATGTATCTGCTTTGTTTTCTTGCATTTAACACAAATATCGCAATTTTCGAAATATTTTAATAAAAATCCCTCAAAGACGAACGCTGTTGAATATGGCTCGAATCGGACCACTGTTGCGACCACTTCCCATGTAATATTTTATTTGAGAAAGTCTTTATACTGTAGAGTATTTAATAGTAGGACGTGGCCCACTATAGTGTTTTCATTTGTTTCTAATTACCCATGTGAAGAAGGTAAGCTTATTAAAAATTTCTAAATAATAAAAATTTGCATAACTTTAAACCCTTAACATGGGCTTTTACCTAAGCTTATTAAAAATTCCTAAATAAAATAAAGTTACATAAGCTAAACGGTATAAACTAACATCGACTCTAATTGAATCCAAAGAGAAAATGAAAACAGAAAAACAACTAAAAAATTTTATTGCTTTTATTTCAATGAACAATTTCGCTAACAACGAGAGATATCAGTTGGTTAATCCGGGCCATGGTCATGACAAAATTTGTCATTGATTGTCAAACTTGTCAAAGAGTGTTTTGGTAAATATTTGCGAAACATTTTATATTATTGTCTGCTATATTTTAGTGTCAACATTCAGAAATTTTTGTGTTTCTCGAATCTTTCACTTTTGTTGCTATTTTGAAAGTTTTAAAGGGCTCATCCCATTCAATTTCCAAACTATAATACGAACAAAGAACGGATGGATAGACACTGTGGCCTCTTCTCAAAAATTTTGCGTCGATACAAAGTATATATACCTTATCAGAATCGTGATGCTACAAACGGTCGAACGAACGTTGTAAACCTTAAATTCCTCGATAAAAAATAAGTTTATTGCAATACATTACATGTTGATCAACATATAAATTTTCCACAAAAGTGAATGAAAAGCACTCGTTTGCAAAGAGCTGCTTGCAATGCCTTCGAACGGATACTGTGTTGTTGCTATTTATACTTACATACACATGCATATGTGTAGCTATGGAAAGTGTACATAATTTATACGTATGAAGAACCAGCATAAACATTGCAGAACTTATTTATTTATAGAGAAGTGTAAGAAGAATAATACCAGTCAACAAATAACAAATTACAGAATGTAAATAATATTTGAAATCATTTTATTCGACGGACAAACAAACAAACAAACAAATAACGAATCAAGTGGCAAAGCAAGCTTACATGGTCAAGCAGACAGTTTATTGACTCGGAAAGAACGTATCGTATACGGAAGCATAGACAAGACTACAAAGCATTGGTAAACATCTTCTTTCATCCCGTTTCATATGATAATCGGGGCGGATATCTATAAGATTGTGTGAAATTAAATATTTGCTTATGCTGGCACAATCAACAACACAAGAACATTTCTATCAGTTTGGAAAAAGACGTTTCCGAACAATTTTAGCTAAATTACGATTCCTATGTTCGAGTACATATATGGTTTAGATTTCATAAAGAGAAGTGAAGATTAACGAAAGCATCGTTTGGTGTTTTTGATTAACAGTGCGAAAGCAGTTTTGCAAATACGCGAAGTAATTTATAAAACTCTCGTTCCCGAAACGAGCGGCAATTGCTGATTAAAATTTGCATGGTGAAGAAGACAATCAGCTTAATGGCATGCACACTCTACGCATAGTTTCAGAGCATGGAAGGTAGAAACAAGCATTATTACCGCATTAATAAGGTTGTTGCTGTGGTCAAGTTCATTCCTATGCTTTCACATATCTCTCATAGTAGGTAGTAAATTAAAGCAAATGTATACCATATTACCGAACAGTATAGTGTAAAATGACTCGCAAGGTGGATTATATTTTCGAAATGCAATGATAAACTAATTGCAATCCCAATATAATTACTTACCTACCTTACGTCTTTTGACAAAAGCAGTTGTTTAGTTGTTGTTGATTTTTCGTTAAGCCGTCTGAAGCTCAGTCACAAATTGAATTGCAATGATGTAAGGACAAGATAGAGATTATGTTTTGCTAGTGAACCTTTCAATGCCTAAAATTTGCACTCGTATCTTCTTTTTTGACTAATCGGATTTTATGATTCGAAATTGTTCTGTTTTTACCTTAGTCTTTAGAATTTTAAAAAAAGAATCCGCCTGAGTGGCCGAGTAGGCAAGAGTCTCGACTGAGCAGATAGAGAAGGAAAACAAAGTTCATTGAAAATCTCGCTTCCAAGAGGCATATGTGTACATATATATATGTATCTGTTAGGGCCTAAGAGATTCTATCCCTTGATCTTGCGAAAGATATGATGACATTAATATACTATAAAACAAAGGAACGAATTTTGTACAAAGTGTATTTACTCATGTGAGAATAAATTGCACAGAGAGTTTGTCAGAAGAGAAGGCAACAAGAAAATGTTTATATTTCTGAATAATTTTGCCACAATTGCAATTACATTTTTTGCTATTGTAATATTGTTTTTGTGTTAACATCATGTCGGTAGACGTAAACGTATGGACTCTTCCATAGCCGATGTGTGTTACGTTTTCGAAAAGTCTGGCAAACACGATAGAATCTAATCGGAAAACGGCTCTCTAAGCTTGGGGAATGTATTCGCCATTTTGGTACACGAACTATTGCCAGATAAGTAAATGGGAAAGTTGTTTCGCAGGTGAAATTTGGTTCCATTAGTTAAGTTGTTTAAAGCGTAGAACACAAAGAATCATCGGGCATTATTCGAAATATTTTTTTCATATGATTTTTACTTTAGCGATGCAATGCAAGCTGTATTCTCAACTACATACAATTACGTTCAGTCAAATAATATTTTGATATTTGGACGCTTGATGCACTATGCAAATGCATTCATTGCACTCAGCGCTTAAGAATTTAATGCAGTATAAGTTGTGGAATAAGCTTTGCGACTCGCACTGTTGCTCGGCTTAGTATTATAGGATGATTGTTAATATTTCGATCGAGATTAATAATCATATATTTCCCGGGCAATACATTCGAGAGGCAAGAGCAGTAAGTAATCTCTTTAAATTGTAAATACATTGTCTTGTGCGGAACAAGCAGAGCACATACTCAATTTGGCAATTTGGCACAAAGTATTTCTGAGATTAATTTCGATGTATCCAACAATTACCCAACAATACCAAAAACAGACAAAGACTAAGCTCTCTGGGGCAGTGATGTACGCTACTACTTGCTTATTTTTATTTCTAAGATCTAAAAGTGCCCCGAAAAGATGCCTTGTCTTTGCTCCAGGAATGAACTTCATGATGAAAGCGAAGAATGGTCCTGTCAATGATTACGTTACAGAATATTCAAGATATCTTAAAAAACGAGACTCTAGATGGACGGCTGAATATCTTTTCAGACAGATTAAAAAGTAGAGAGAAATACATAGAACTGTTTTTGTGATGCAGGAGACGCTATTCGGTTACTTCAAAGTTCTACAAGTGCCCAAAACGATTGACTTTTTTACAGTGACGCCCATAATGAAGGCGAGGAACTGCAATACTGTCGATGATCAAATTACAAAATCATCAAGATGTCTTAGCAAAAAAGTGGAGTCATGTGAGCATTACTTTGAGCAACACGTTATAGAAGAAAAAGAATAAGTGCAACGTGAAAAAATATGTAAAGGAAGAATTTTCAAATTACTTCGTGTATATTGGGACGATAAACATTCATGAAAGTCTATGATATTTAAATTATGTGATAATAATTAATGGGATTCTCAACGAACCTCACTTTCATATGATAGACGCCTAGACAACTTTGCTGTCTCTTTTGAAAAGGCGCACATGGTTGGGTGTATTCCCTGTTATAAAGCTGTTTAACGGCACACTGAATCCCGTTGTTTTGCTTAATGAACTGAACATAAATATTCCATCCTGAACTAACAGGCATTTCCGTTCACTCAAACTGTCTTTCACTGTCGAATCAATTGTGCATTGCTGCACCCTTTCAAAATAAGGCTTTCAAAATATAACGAGTACTACACGATGACTTCTTCGCCTCCATAAATTGTATTGATAACTTGACGCCGGTCTTTTTTGTATTTCAATTAAAATTTGTTAGTTAAGCATAATCATCTTAATTTAGAACCGAATCTCTTACATCTCACATAATTTTCGAAGGCATCCTACATGCTTGATGCTACATATGGGTTTGATATTTAACTTATATTTATTTTATTTGGCTTGGGCTTTATTTAATTTTAGATTCTTAACTGTATGTTAGGTATACACGATAATAATCGCATTTGTGTTTGTAGGTTATTGTAGTCGTAGATAATTGCAGACCAGTTAATAATACAACATTCTCAGGTCAATACATACACGTTTACACATTGTGGGATTTAAGTAATCAAGCCTAAAAATAGTTGGATCAATTTTGAAGAATTCTTCATGATTTCTGTGATAACATTGTTTTTGTTTGCCTATGAATGTAAGTCGTTCTCTGGACGCACCCATACCTGTATGCGAACGTATAGAAATTTCACCAAAGTAAATAATAACAAGCAGTCATTTGTACTTTATTTCTGCATGTCAGACATAAAGAACTCAGACACATATCCTTTCACATATTTATAACATATATATGTATGTTGTGTATGTTTTAGCAGATGTAGTTAATGTATATTTGGCAATACAACGTAACAGAATTCAAGCAGCACAACAAAACCATGTAGAGAGAGAGAGAGAGAGAACTATTGTACTTAAACGAACTTCGGAATGTTGAATATGAGGTCATAAGAAAGCAATGTTCATTTCATATTCTGAACTTTATACACACAATACAAATGCATCAAGTCAGCCACATCCATATGTACTCGTACGCGTATGCGTTACATCCATACACAAGCAACATGATGATGCTATTGTTGTATTATAGTAAATTTGAACGGATATATAAGCCCGTACATATGTTCGAACAAACAATAGTACAGATGAACGAAGACTTACTTCTGTCGAACTTTGAAAAGTAAAAAAAAGGAATGTTTTCTGTTGGCAAACAATCACTTTTATGGCACAGGGCAGACGTGGTGAGTGTTATTATAATTTATGATTTATTTAACAAGACTTTTTTTTTACTCCAATAAAGTTTATTGTGTCATCTCACGCAGAGAGTTGAACTTAGCTTTTTTAATAAGTTAAAATTTTCTTTCTTTCCATTGTTATTCCCATGAAATTTCCGTCGAAAATGAGCTGAAGCAAGCAAAGGAACTACCGAAACTCCAGTTGGTTAGTGGAATTATTCTATTTTACTTTAAATATTTTTTTTCCATGGATTTAACTGAAATGCATTAAATATTCACCACAACTATCCCGAACGGAAGTGAGTACATTTTTGCTGAACTATCCTCCAGCCGAAAATTAAATATAAAGAATTTTACAAAGAAAAACAAGGAAAATGTTAATATTTACTTTCTTCCCATTTCTTTTCAAGTGCATCACGCAACGGATGGTAGGAAGTGAGAAAATATTTAGCTTAAAAAGAGCTTATTTTTAAGCCGGCAAGTAATTGCAACGTCAGAGTGCAATTAGACTTGAAATGTATGAAAAGTTTTCCCAGCATTTACCAAGAAAACCATAAAAACATAATAAAGGAAAGACTTAAAGACTTTTTGGTATGCCCAGAATTAATCGAGAACTGGATCGTTGTAAAGAAATTTGCAATCGAAACCGTTCGCGATACTTGTAAGTAGGTGATGTTTATATAAAAATTTTGAAATTTTGATGACGTAGCTTCTAGAGAATAGAGAAAGGAAATTTGACAGCTGTTTGCGATTTATCGCATGAGTTTTTTTGCATGATTAAGTTCGCAGAAAATTAAAAATAACCAGAAATAAGGAGACAAAAAGGAAAGATTACGTGCTTTACTCAATTTGTTTCCCGATCTATTTACTACAACATAGAAAAAGATGACCTGCATGTTGCCCTGGTGACAGACGATGAACGACTGAAAGTTTAATTACTCGTAACTTTGTATGAACATGGGTTATGTTTTCCATTTTTACACGTATGGAGTAGAGTGCTTCGCAAAGGAAATGTAGAAAATTTCAGCCTTCTAACTTTTCTAATTTCCGAGTAACGAGCAAATATCCAAAAATTTAAAAGAAAAAAAACAGAGTTGCGGTCAATTTACGCTCCACTGCACGCTTCTGCTCCGACAGGCGGACATGCTCGATCGATAAGAATTTGATGCTTCTCAGGAATATATATACTTTGCGGGTGTCTGACGCTTCCTTCTGGGCGTTGGAAACGTTTTGACAAAGTAAATATACCTCTGGCGATGGATATAAAAACGAATTTATTATACATTTCTTGATACGAACTCCTCGAGTAGGCGTGGGTTATATTCCCACTATAGAGCATACGGTTATAGGGTCCTTTCTAAATTTTAGAGACAGCGAATATTTTAACAGCAAACGTAATACGGACGTATCCTTGGCGAAAATTAAATCGTTTCAGAGGAATAAAAAATCGAATGTACTTTTGACTGCGTACATATTTTCAAATCCTGAAGAAAAGAAATTAAACTAGAGTTTTTAAACTCTTCAGTACAAATCGACTCTAAAGTCAGAAGTATTGACTGCTCTGCTTATATAGCAAAGAAGAAATACTTCTTTCTCTTCTTCTTCAACGACAGACGGTACGTCGCGACAAGTAGGAAGGATTCAGGGTAAATGCACAGTTGCTTGGCTGAGGCTTAACAACATTATTATTATTTTTATTATAATTTTTTTAGAGCAAAGGAACAAATTCTGGGAGAATTAGCAACCAAGTTACAAGTTAGTTTTGTTCATTAAGAAAGAGGTTTTTTTTAATTTTATTTAATTCTTTCTTGGTATATCCTTTTTAATTTTATTCGAATTCAAGTCTATATTTTGCGTACTAAATGTCCGTCAAGTTCGTTTCATTGCTTATTATGCCTGTGCGTTAAACATCGGCCACGCCGTCAATAAAGGAAAAGTTGTGCCTTCCGCGTACTATTTGTCGGTTTTACTTATATTTCACTAACTAAGTACAACAATACATTCTTATATTTCTAACAGGTAACGCATAGCCCTCATAAGCATGCAATTACTGCCAGCAAAGGCATTTTATTAACGCATGAAGTTTCATGTATTTCTTTATCACTCATCGTCAAACAGGCACCTAACACTATTTTTTAGACTTTGTAAGGCATAGTAGACGCGAAAGCCTATAGCTTTGCTAATGCATGCGTAAATTCTTACGGCTTGAGTTTTTATTATTATTTCTCACTAAATGAGAAAATCGGTTTTGAAATGGCTGCTAACAAAAGAATACGTCAATGAGAAACTGGAACAGATCAAAACAAATGTGCTACACACCGATTAACCATTCGCGTTTAGTCCAGAAATTGCGAGATGCTATCAAATATATTCGCAAAATTTGCAATAATTACCTGCACATGCTTTGTAATGTTGTTGTCATGGGAATTTCCAAACTTGATTATTAGAACTGTTTGAACTTAACCTTAAAATTTTTCCACCACTTTGAAGAGGCAGTCAAGGTAAGAAGCAGAGCGAATGAATTTGGTCGAGGGAATTTTGTCAGCTGTTACCAACCTGCGCAGATTAGTAGAAATTAGTACAACACCATCACATTTTATTTGCCCTCATAAAGGGAGAAGAGTTCGATTCCATCCTTCGGTCACTTTTAACAAAAGGGGTCGTCTTAAATAACTTGGATCTTAATTATTCGTTAGAGAGTAGCAAAGTAAACAAGTGAGCTAGTCAAGACTCTCCTCTTGCTTTCTACTCAGTGAATCCCCAGTGAATCATCTTATCGTCATCATCTCATCATCTCTCGTCTCATGTCGAACGGATATGCAGACTTTGGTGTCATCGTTTCTCGTTGTTCGATTGGTCGGATTGTCTGTTAGTTTGTCTCTAAAAGCATACATGACGCATGGACTTGAATGAGTGGATCCGAGCTGGAAATTCCGACACTATAAAGTTATTATTATTACTTTTCTCATATGTGCTGGAGCTGCCTGCTTTTCTTGTTGTTAAGAAGATCGCGCGTTAACACTCGCCTACCGTGTTTACTAAGGCAATTCAAATGACACTTTTTCATGGTAGTTGTTGCACGTTAAAGCTTATTCAAAAGCAACCAGAAGCTTGGTTAACCGATTGTTTATGCAAATGAGAAGGAAGTTAAGATAAATTGATATCAATCACACTTCTGTCTCTCTCACCATTTATGTAAACTTTACTATTTGTCTTTTATATTTTTCTTCCGGTTTTCTGTTCGCATTAATTTAGTCATTAGTTAAGCAATTAATTTTCATTAGATTTTAAGTTGGCATTGATGGCACAAAGAAGACAAACTTTACTTGAGAAGAGTATAAGTAAATATTGAGATATGAAAAGCGAAATGTTGGTTGGCGTTAAAACTTTTTAATATGAAAAGTTAGTTCAATTAATATCTTCTCTGCCGCTTGTCCCTTCCTCGTGTACCCTTCAAAGTTGTGCGTGGTCTCCCTTTTTAAAAAGTTGCAATGATTGCTGACGAAGATATTGTCCACAACGCATGTATGCTACTAGCAAAAGTTCGCCGAGAATTTCGCATAAAAACGTTAAAGACAACGAGATTTAGATAATCTTTTCACCTTGTTGGGAATTTAAGTATACGGAGTGTTAATAAAGGAGTCAATAAAGTTACCTATTCGGTAGGCTCAGAGTACTTGTCCTGGCACGTCGGCACTTACCGGTATAAGGAAGAGAATTAATAACTAAATCTTTTTCTTTGCGCCGCTTGTGTATTGTAAGCGAGATATACAGACTCGATTTATTCGTATTCATCCACTAAAGGCAAGGCCGCATTTTCCCGGTAATCTGATGGAAAGCGCAATCTTTCTTTAGGTAAACCGATCTTCGAAAAGATCAATTATTTTTCACTAAAACGAACTATATAGCCCTGGGTGATCTCTTGATCACTCAGACCAGGTCATTATTTCTCTAGGAAAATTGTTAATTTTCGATGCACATCTCCACAAAATTGTTTGTAAACCTAATATAAGTCTTATGATGAGTGAAAGTTTATACGCCTTCTCTGCGTAATCCATTACGATAGTGCGACTACCAAGTCGGCGTAACCGAGTTTAATCCTTAGCACAGTAGATCGTACTTTAATTATGATTGCTGTGTGATCGTAGCTACAGTAAGTGCTCGGTCGATGCAGGCGTAACACTAACTGGTTGGCCACAGGACTGGCTCATAGGTTCCGGTCACTCTCTCTTTCAATCTCTTTTTCTACACCTTCCGCACTGTCACCCTCTTCCACGTACAGAGGTTGATAGGTGACCTCTAGGGATTGGTCATATTAATTGTTGATGGATACTAAAGCAGGCTAATAAGGAGTCCTTCTCCAACATGTAAAGGTTAATCGGTACAAATTGTAGATCCTACATTGTTAAAAGAATTTATTTTGTTAGTATCAACAAGTGAGTAAATAAAATAAATAAAGTAAATATACATATATGTATACGCGTATGTGTGATACAAACGCGGCAACAAGATACGTACTTTTACTATTTTTTCTACATGGAGGATTTTGCAAAATCTTTCACCAAATCTACACGACAATCCACTCATGTTTGTACCTATGTGCGCGCGTATATAGCATAAACTTATCAATACTTTTAATTTTTTTTTTTTTTTGCCATTAAAACATAGCAAATCGATTGTCTATGCATCCAGGCAAACAAACGAGCTCTCATGTGTACGACAAAGAAGTGGAATTTGTAAGCTTTCGTACAAAAAGAATAAAGGGATTTGAAGAAAGAGCAAAGGGATATAACAAAAGGAAAAAAAAAAAATAGTCAAAGGAAACATGTAATACATTAAGGCATAAAGCAAATAAATCCATTATTTGATTTTTTCGCTTGTTCTGAAACTTTACTTCAGGCGAGCACAAGCAAACTTTTATGAAAAAAGTTTACCGTTCGAAAACTTGTTAGTGATTAATCGTGGTATCGTTATAGTTGTTTGCTTACATCAGAAAGCATGCGTATAGGTTGCGACAGTTTTATCATATATTTCTGTCAGGACTTCTATGAGTGCATTGGATCAGTGTATGATTAATTTCATCCATAATTCATCATCGCTGCTACGGGGGCCTCACGTATATGGGAAAACGGGATGCATAATTGCAATGATTCTGGTATTCAATGGTCGCACCTTTGGGAACCTATAGGTATTAGTGGGATATGTGTATCTTCATAATAAGCTTGAATTTTTTGCAAAATCGATGTGCTCCCACACGTTCATCTGTCAGTCGTCTTGCAATGGGTAAATGCTAAATAGCATGTGCTCTTAGATCAATTCCCTAAATCAGGCAGTAAGTACGATCCTCTCCCTTTTTATAAATCAAATATTCGAGAAAAATTAAAAATTCCATTTCCTTTATCAATAATTTGCAAAGACTGTAGGATATCCGTTGAAAATTCGTTTTAGAAATTCGATCAGGTCGGTTTATTATGAAGTTTGTCATTAACAAGTGGTCCGCTATTGTTGACAAACTACTGTCGAAGTTGTCGCAAAGGTATTATAACTTAACTGTTTACTTACTTGTTTTCATTTTTACTGCTTTGCATTGAAAGGGATATACAAAAAGAGGAAAATATACCATAAATGATGGTTGATATGTGAAAGTAGTTTTCGGGATTAAAATCCAAGTCATGTTAACATTGTTTTCATTTTCGTCTGTTCTTATATGCTTTTTGTGTGCTATAGCGATGCAATGCTGGTGAAGAGAGAGCAAATCGAACACAGAGCAAAGCAAACAAAAAGCACGTTTGTACGATTAAAATTCGCGTTACTTCAAAGTGCTTAAAAGGGCTTAAAATGGAAAATTTTGCATATGAAAATCATGATAACGCAATGCAATAAACAAGTCCGTCGTATCTTGAAAGATTTTAATTGCGTTTAAAACACTTGTCAGATAATAATCAAAAAGGTTTAAAGACGATCTTGTTGAAAAATCGACTTCCTCTAACTCTAATCGCTTAATGAAAATCTGTCTCCAAACTTGAGCAAATTAGGGCAAATATCTCATGTAGCTTGAGTGTTCTGTTCAGCTTACAGATCAATTTGAGTCGTATGCTTACCTATACAACTCTGGCTCGGTTGGTCACTTTGACAAAATAACATATGTAACATATGACCTGATAACACATGTAAAGGACATATATGTCTTAACTCACCATATCTGATAACAGTAAACAGTTGCAATAGCATGTACACATACTTTGTCTAACAAGGACAATGTGGACTTTTTGGCCAACAATAAATAAACACCACTCGGCGATAGCATTGTTTCTTCGCCCGAAAAGAAGGGCTTTCGTGCGTCACATTTTAGCGAGTCTATTTCGAGAATTCCAAGAGTGAAAAGTTACCGGGTCGATCCAAGCGTACCATCCATACCGACTACGCGATTGAATCGCTAAGGCAGTGCTATCATATATATCACATAAGACCAGAAGAGTGTGATCTGTAATTAGATATTAGAGTCTGGTGAAACGGTTGATTCCGAACTCGACCAACAACAATTAATCGATTTGGTTCATAGAACCATTTGCTGCGCAAAAACTTATTTCAATGAATCGAATACGCATCTGCGCAACAGCACTTCACTTCTTACGAAAATTGCCCTCTGACTGCTTTGCTTTAAAAGGGAGACAGTGTTTAACCCGTGATATACACGAATTGTCAGAAGAGTGGGCAAAAGTATTACTAACAATAGTTAGTTATTTCGTGTCATTTTCTACACGAAACCCAAAAATCAATATTCTTGAAGTCCCCTATTCCCCTGCTACAGGCGAGCACATCAAATGGTTTTTGCTATATACGTGCGTACGCCACCTACAGAGAGCGTTTTAGGTGAGAGCTTCTCATCTTTCAATATTTTTCAAAAGATATTTGTTGTTAACTGTATTTGTTTATAATAAGCTTATGT